>AYJT01099242.1:0-10679 GCA_001278415.1 Ocimum tenuiflorum | reverse complement strand
GTGTGGGTGTGAGTTTAGTTGCAGTAGGCAATGGAGAGATGGGCGCCGGCGCAGTGAAGGAATGGAGATATGGGCGGCTGAAGGGAGGGAATTGGGAATAGGGTTTTTTTACTTTTTACTAATAATACATACACAAATACTCACTAGTCAATGGCATATATGTAAATTATCAAAATACTGGGGGTCAGCTGTGAAGCTCGATAACAGTTTGAGCTGAGCGGCACAAAGCTCAAGCTCAAGCTCGAGACTTGTTCGAAAAGCTCGAGCTCGACTCAAATAATTTCGAGTCGATCTCGAGTAGCTCGCGAGCTAGCTCGACTCACTTACACCCCCCTAGTTACCGAGGACAATAATTAAAAGTTCCATATCTGACAATGTGTTACCATATGAACAAGTACAAATTTCAAAAGGATGACTAAATAATTATGTATCATCAACTATGCTTATCAATCTACTTGCTTGAAAAAGAAGCAAATCTATTGAGGTTACACAGTGCGTCAATAAAATATTTTGTGCCAACTAGCACCAAAATGCCCAATATGCTTAGTAAGTTAGACTGTTCAAACATGGAACTAAACATAGATACCCAAGTACATATACCTTCTATCTGGTGGAATTCTGCAAGATGTGTTCGATCGACAGCTTCATTTCTAAAAACACGGTCAATAGAATAGTATCTTTTTGGACAGAAAGGTCCCTGCCAAAATTACATTTTTCAAATTGAAGTTCATACAGACAAAGAAATCAGTGAGGAAAAAGTATCCTGACACACGCAAGAGTTACAAAAAGGCTATCACATCTCATGAAAATTTTAAAATGTATGTAGAACCAAGAACAGGCAATTAAGTGAGAAATTATTACAAATCTGTACGACGAGAAAAGGTGATACATGGAAACAAAAGAATTAGTAATAAGTATTGTTCTTAGAATAAACCAAAATTCATGTATTTTAGCACAGAAGGAAAAAAAAAGAAAAGCACTCATGCAATGACTTGTTTATTTTTTGAGGATTTGTAGTTTGGTAGATGATCTTTTGTGTACTGGAAAGTGGATATGATTGATAATGCATTTTGGGTTATCCACCCATTTAAAATTAAGAAAATAAAATGCCAAACTCAGTTGAACAATTGCTGACAATCCACCTTATCTAACAACATACACAAATCCCTAGTGAAAATATAAATATTATACAACGGCAAGAAAAGCTAACCTGAGCAAGTGCATACAGCATTCTGGAGGAAACTGCAGTTGTGTGAGTCCGCAGAAGATTCTTATTTGCCTCCTCTCTCTTCCAGTCATACCCATACCTAGCACAAATAGAAAGCAGTTACTAGCAATATTGCAGGGGATTGTCCTAATTATGTGATTATATTAATCATTCCCTACCCCCTGGATCCATAACCACCAGATTCATGAACTCCTTTTACTCGTTCTACATAATCTTCAGGCAGACTATTTGTGGTTGAAGGCACTGTAAACATTAACAATGATAAGAAAACTGAAACGCAAACGAAAATTAAAGATAACTGAGATTCCAGCGACCTTTCAAAAAGAACGTATCATGTGAATCACGAGCTGGGTGTTGTTGTGGCTGGAAAAGCGCATCAAAGTTCCAGAAGCTGCAAAGTCAAGCAACAACTTTCTGTGTTAATAGCAGCTTTGCTTTCACTGAATGACTTCGTGTCTAAAATTAATAGATCATGCAAACAGGGAAAACCAAATAATGCAATGAAGGAGCCAGAAGTCCCTTATTTCTAGGTTCAAATTGTAACATTATTCTCTCTCTCTCTCTCTTTGCGCAATCATAAACTTTATTTCAAATTATAACCATTAAATGACAATGAGCTGAAATAACACTTTAAGAATAGAGAAACTCTCAAATTTGATAAAAGCAGCGTCAAAAACTCTATCTGATTAAAAAACACCTGATGAAATTTGTGGTTCTCAAACATGTCTTAATCATAATCTACTGAAAGCCAAAAAAAAAAGAACAGTTAAGTTAGAACCATGGTTAACTAAGACCTCAACAAAATAATAAGATGTAAGAGATTGTATACCTGCTCTCCACAAAATTGTTGGTTGGCATCTCTTCGAACCTGCAAGCCATGAATGAAAATCAGCAATTATTGCATAAGAGAATAACCATTAAATCCAATAGCTCGCTAAGTTGTCATTCCTTACCCCATTTGAAGAAATATCATTTGAACTTGTCGTCTAACCTGCAAGAAATAAAAGGAAAATTTGTAACGAGTGAAAAAAACTATAATGTACACTAAGTTAACATTAACAGATCCAAGATGGCATTATCACTCAACAAAATAATATTTTAAACATTTTTCTCAGGCAAGAAAACAAAATTGTCAAAATAAAAAATACCTCTAATATATGCAGTCAGAAAGTAGATATGTTAAATGGAACACCAGAAGTACATGACATGCAAGAAAGGTTTGTACTTGACAGGATACAAAATACTTCATAGAAACCATATTATTTCATCATCATTTTACCTTAAAAGCATTCCTGACAAACATCCAAGTCCACAAGTTAGAAATGAAACTTCTTGAAGAAGTATAATTTTAAATCAGTGCCATTATTTAATTTCCTAATTGTGGGTCAGTATCAGGATCCAGAAAATACAACAGGAAATCATAGAAGAAAACACTATAGGCCGTGCCTTGAGTAATGGATGAAGGCAGCCACCTTCAGTTGGCTGGCCCTTTGCAAGGAAATTGTATTCTTTAAACTCGATCTCCTTCCAATCATCCCTAAAAAGACAGGAACCAATAAGCCAAAAACGTGATTGTAGATTTCGTGAGTTATAAGATTATTCTTTTTTCCAATCTAAAACATGCCATGTAAAAGCCACCCTTAAGGTCTGGTCTAAATGAAAATCACCCGTTCTTTACGTTGCATGCACCAACCTATCAAATGTTACTCTAATAAACCATGACCATGGAAAAGATAAAACTAGATTCAAGGAGTGCTAACACTAAAACATCCTATGACAGCTTACTGAATTCACAACTAATCTTAAGAACTAATTCATTACCTCTGCAGATTATCACGAGTTAAATCGGTAGCTGCTTTTTTCCTCTTCGGAGCATAATTTGGACCTTTCTTTACCGAATATCCTTTCCATATCCTTATTGAAACATATAAACACAAATATAGAAAAAAATTTAGAGGAACAAAATACATATGAAACAAGAAAAGAAAAATAAAGAACCAACACTAGTTTATTACTGGGAACTAATAAGCTTTCTCCGCTTGAGAGCATCAATATCCTTAGCACCAACAGCCTGTCATTTGAGTCATATCAGTTGATATCAGAGCATGGAGATCAATACATGCACCAAACAACAATATATTATTTCATAATGCAAAAAAAATGCAAGTACATATATGCTACAATGGAACTCGTCTCTCATAAACAATTCTCTGCACAACATTCCTTTACTCAATTCTGCTGGATAACAAAACAAAATACCAATGACCAAGCAGAGGAGATAGACAACAGAAGTAAATACTGCGAAACAGGATGAGTTCTTAATGCGTATTTACAAAATAAAGGGTACAATCGCACATTTTATCAATACGATGTGAAAAAAATAGTGCATTATGAATGTGATAAAGAGTAATGTTCATTTGCATAAATCAAAAGTAGAATAATTCAATTGGCATTTTTAAAAGACTGGTGGCAATATCCTTGAGCCCTCGGTATATGCATGACAATCTTATAAAAAATGGTCAATTTATTTTCATAAACCATTTAGCAAAGCTTTTATCTTCTGATCCAAATTGCATTCAAAATCATAGATATAACTACAGCACTAAAAGCGCATGCTTGATTCTATAATAGGTTGTGCTGTGTGCCTACATGACACAATCACATGAAGATCCATCGGCCAAGAATGACAGGAGGAAAAAATAGAGAAAGTAAGGCATCAAAAACAAGTTACACACCTCCCCGTTCTGAATCTGTATTAGCAAGTCTTTCACCCTGTCTTCAACTTGCTCAACCTACATAAAAAACATGAAGTGTTTTCAAGTGCAAAAGAGTCCCAGGTTGACAAAGTTGATTATCAATATAAGTATCATATGTCTGTGTTTGGGGTGTCTTAGGAAAACAATTACAAATAAATTCAATGAAAATAAATTCCGACTAGACGTTTCAGCTAAATCTGATTTCAAGTATTTAAGTCGGTAACAATCAGCATTACCTTCCTTGATACTTTAGAATCGACAAGTGCAACCCACTTGTTCTTCATGGCCTGTGCCCACCCTCTATCGTAAATTAAGGACTTTGTCTTGTCCTGTGTGGACAATAATAACCAACAAATATTTGTCAAAAAGTGTGTTTTAACTAGAAACTGCCCTGATTCAGCATCAAAGGGAGAAAAGTTTAACTGCAGCATGCAATCGAAGCAGAAAAAAACATCGAACATGCATTCAGATATAAAAATTTAAATAATCCAAAAAAAAAAAACAAAAAGTAAGAACCAGCTGCATACATCAAGCTCCGCAGGCAATTTCGACTTCAAGATTTCCTGAAAAAACAGCATTAAATAAAAAACGCGTGTTATCTTAAGCAAATGAAAACGCATTCCAAAAGTTAATAATCCAATTACCTGCAAATTAGATTTTGGGGCACCCTCTGGTGGCACGGCTTCAAAAAGTAGAACTTCAGCTGATCCATATTTAGCATAAAGCTGAGCCTCCTCGGAAAGCAACCATTTTTCCCTCTTGATATCCTGTACAATCACATTCCCCCATCAGCTAAATTCATCTTCGACATGAATTTTATGAAAACGATTAAACAGCCTCGTAGATTTACTTATTTTACTTCACCAAAATACACTACACAGCGAATTTCCAACTGCTCCAAATCCTATACGAGATTAAATGTAATCAACAAAAATTGATGCCGAGACTGACCGCAGCATCGACGAGACGAAAACCATTGAGGCTTTTGATGATGTTGACGATCTCATCATGGTTGATTCCTTTCTCCTGGGCGAATACTCCGGAATCCGATATCTCCGGGTTGTGCTCTAGATACCCTAAAACGGCTTCTTCCGCCATTGATACTCGGCAATGGCGGTAGCGAAATGGCAAGGCAGAAAATGGAAATGCAGTAGCAGTTGAGCCGCCGGAACGCCAAGGATATGTGGATTGTGAAAAATATGGGCTCGAAAATAGGGGATTCAGATATGTACCCGATTCGGGGTGGGCTTCGAACCCGGCCCGCTTGTGACTATTAGTATTATTACTATTACTTTGTCTAAATTCTATTATTTTTCGAGTGGAAATTAAACAAGTTTTGTCTCAAAATTACGGTTTTAACGGTTAGAAATTCAGCAGTTTTGGTATTATAAGAAAAGGTTTGGTAAGGTACAAACAACTCTTTTAATATCGAGTTCAATTTTTTAAATAAGACCTGTCAAAATGGCTATTTGTCGAGAGACAGATAAAAACGAAAGAGCTAAATTATAATTGTAGTCTAAAAAGAAAAGAAGCAATAAAATTATAATGTTTCTCAACGGCAGTGTTGAAGCAAAGAAACAGATGGTCTCAAATATGAGACAGAATCTGGCGCATGAAACATATCTCCTGGGCAGAAACTTGTTGCCCATTAAGTTGTCATAGAATTGCTCTCTCTAGCTGAGCATGCAATAATCGTGTTTTTCTGAAGCAAAAATAACAACTGACTGGACTTCATAAATGTTTGTAAATTGTTTGCCGTGAAAAAACTCATCCCTTTCGACAAGTAAGAGATCCAGAGCCATGCTCGCAACTACTCAACGATATAGGCTTTCAGAACGGAGATTCTCAGCTATCTCGGTTTCCCACCGGTCACCATTTTCTAGTAGCTTCTCCTTGTCATAAAGCAGTTCCTATTACAAGCAAAATTTCGAATTATAACTTTCCCAGTGGACATTAACTTAAAAGGATGTATAAATTAGAAGAAACCTCATGAGTCTCAGTAGCAAATTCAAAGTTTGGCCCTTCAACAATGGCATCGACGGGGCATGCTTCTTGGCAAAAACCGCAGTATATGCACTTGGTCATGTCAATGTCATACCTGTCATTCGAATATGTAAGTAGCATGCGTGTGGATGAACGGACCGAATTCTTGAAGAAGTGATTGAAGCAAACTCAGTTACCTGGTTGTCCTTCTGCTCCCATCTTCACGTGCCTCGGCTTCAATTGTAATTGCTTGAGCAGGGCAGATCTGTGAGGGAACATATAAAGTATGATCAACAAGAGCTCACTGGAAAAGATGCATAAATAAAGCTGCACGAGCAACCAAACAAATCCCCCGGTATATACAATGCATATGAGCTTAATCTTATCGGCCATAAAGATTCAGTTAAGCTAGATGGCGCAAAACAGTAATAACTACTAAGGAGAAATATATTTAGACAAGTCCATCAAAGCAGCAGAGGGTATTTAAAAGAGCTGCACTGTGGCCTAAACTTTATGAAACTAGACAAGTATGCTGCATACTGATTAGGCTTTTAAATGATTGCCTTTGCAATCACCAATAACCGTAGCAAAGAAACAAGAGAGAGAGAGAGAGAGAGTAAAATCAAACACTTACAGCTTCACATAGTTTACAAGCAATGCAACGTTCCTCTCCAGTGGGGTAACGTCGCAGAGCATGTTCACCACGAAAACGAGGACTTAGAGGACCCTTCTCAAAAGGATAGTTAATCTGCACATAAGCAAAATCATCACAAAATCATTCAGCCAACAGGTAGGGAGAGACCATAAGGTTGGTTAAGTTACCGCTGTAATAGATTGTGTTCAAATCTAATAGCCAAAAACTTCAGAATACCACTCAGATAAACGGGAGCTCTGCTCTATAAAGAAAGAAGAATAAGAAGAAAAACACGTACAGTGACTTTCGGTTCAAAGAAGTACTTGAGCGTCAGCATCAGACCTCGCACCATTTCAGTGAGGAATAAAGTGTTTATACTCCTCTCAAAAACTATAGAATACACCAAAATCATATATAAGATAACATATTCGGAAAGAGAATGCCGTCAAAATCAATAAGATACAGAAACTTGTACCAGAACTCCAATCTTTCGATATCTCCCTTGCAAGCTTTTCTCTTTCTTCGTCATCTAAAGCAATCAAGGACAGCATTAATGCCCGTACAAGGAAAGTTTACTTTCAAATTATCTCAAACATCCAATAGTTGCTAACTTGTTCATAGTATAACTTGTGGAAAACAGCAAATTAAATGTCACCCTATTCTGTTGATATGGACATAAAGAGTTTTGTCCTTTGTTCGATAAACAGAATATTTTTGTAAGGAAAATAAACAATATTTTTTATATATTTGGTGGCATGAGAAATATAATGGCGAAGTAGATTTTCCATGTTCTGAAATATGCAATATTTTATTGGATTCTCCCGAGCCCCAATTACTTATTTTTATTACGCTCTTCGTCATGAAAATTTGGCTTGGGTTCTGTAGGAACACTATTTATTCATATTATTAATTGCTGTCCATTTACTGGTGCAATCAAATGTCAGAAACATACAGGTCTAAAGGTGTCCATACCAACTGATGCGCAAGGCACAAAAAAGGCATAGCATATGGTTAGATGCTCCAAGATGGAGTTCGCAGTTCACACTTCATAAAAGAGTTACCAATTTATCTTGGTATCTTAGACCAAAAGTTAAATTAGAATTATGCGCCTAAATTTTCTCTGATTGCAACTCATCCACTGAACTTCCATTTTTTGACAAAATAAACACTATGGGAACCACCAATTGAAATTTGGGTAAAATTTTAGTTTGTAACAGGCAAGCATGAAATTATAAGGGCAGTTTTAACTTAGCCATCTAGCTTCATATGTCTATAGTCCAACCAACAAATACTGATGTCTTTCAACAAAAGCAAATAAATCCAGTAATAACTTATTCCACACTAAAAATGCCAATACGTTGTTCAGAAAAGGTAAGGAAGCTTTTATACATAATGCATGCGCATCAAATGGTAGAATGGAGGGGAAATGTTCCATCAGCGTCCATGGCAAAAGTTGGGTGTGGTTGAGTTGCAACTTGCAACTGTAAATGTTTAGATACGTAGGTCCAATATGTTTAGGTGGGCAAATTACATTTCCCCAATCAATACTGATCAAACTTAGAAAACTTATAGGTGATAATGATGACAAAAATATGTAAGGGAAGGCACAGCATACCTTTGTCTGTAGAGAATGAATGCTTTGTGGCAAAAGTGCGCTCTGAACATATAATCCCAGTTCGGGCAGAGCTCTGCAATGACAGCCCTGCGAGAGCCTGCATTTTAAAAAATCAATATCATCCAACAGTCATGGAACATATACTAGAGGAGATTTAAGTGTATTGATGAAAACTGGCATTGATCATTATTAACAATCAATGAGAATGCCCCTAACATGTCCCAGATAAAATAAATGAATCAACAATTCTGAGCGCAAAACAACCTTCAAAGAATGTAAGATATAAACTTTTCATGAAATTAAGCAATTCCAGTGATTCTCGTAATCAAATGCCTAGAAAAAATTTAATTCTTATTGAGAACTGGGATTCTATGAGGTGCAAACCCTAGGCATTAAGAAATAACGATTGGAGACTCCGTCTCTACGGCCTAACATTCATTCATCTATTTTGACCTATAATAACTGAAAAGTGGACTCCAATGCATCCGGCATTCGGAATTTAAATATGAATTTACAATGTAAGCAGCCATAGATTGAGAAAAAGCGAAAAAGAAAGCACGATTAGAGGCGAAATTGGTGAATATTACGAGCTGACGTGCGCGAAAGGCAGCAAGGGACTTGCGAGCAAAGATGGAAGCCATTTCCTCCAAGTTTCAGATTCCGTTCCCGAAACAACAATCAGGAATTGAATTGCCGCTGCGCTGACGGCTCATGCTTTCATAGATTTATTGGTCGGTAATTTTTTTGTTGTTGTAGTATTTCGGTAGAATTACCGCAGATTTTACTTTTTCTTTTTAATTGTTACATTAATTTTTAAAGTTGCATGCTTTCAGGTAACTTTTTTACGTTTCTACAAAAATTAACATAATATTACTTATTTTATAATGTTTGCCTAAACTTTCAAATGCGGCAATTATTAACGCGGCGGAAGTACAAATTTTTTTTGGGACTATGTTAAAAGTTCCCGTAAAATAAAATTGTCGCATTATTAAGTTAAAAAAATATAAAAAAATCATAATAATGATAAAAATTTATAAATACTTCATATATTAAACTAATACGAGCACTTGTTGATCGATAATATTGGAAAATCTAATGGTTATCAAACTTTGAAATCCTTTTAATACTTGGAATGTAAGCGTATAAATCCGAGTGGAGACTACTTTGGGATGGCAATGTGGGTGTGAATTAAATCATAGATCTTAGAAAGACAAATATTGTAGATGTCTTTCCTCTTGCTAAATATAGAAAGCATGAGGGTCCAATTCTTTTAGGGTTTGGGTTTGTCTATATTATGGACTTTAGGTCCCTGCTTCATCCAGCTCCTTGGTGCAAGGATCAATCAACAGTTGCTGCGTTGCACTTGTTTTTTTAGTTTTGTCCTCATAATACATTCCACAATATACAAGCGGCTTACTTTGTTACATAGTTGCTACATTCCACCTATTTTATAACTAATGAAAAAATAAAAATTATAAAAATATGACATAAACATTTTAATATAATTTCTTTACAAATAATAAAATAAATAACTTAAAAAGTAGTTATAAATAACATGAAATAAAAAAAATTTAATTAATTTTGAGGATTGGATTTGAGAGTGATTATGAAATCCTCGGTAATGGCAGTTCGGATCCCCTATTACATGATAGTATTACTCATTGTGTTACATTGCTTTGATTATTGACAAATGTACCAATTAATGAAGATAAATCGCATTCCTAAAAAAAAAGATTCTACCATATTTAATATACAATCGTCAACAAAAGCAATGTAATACAATGTATTACATTGTTGTGTAATAGGGAATCGGGCTGCAAGGAGTCCCAAAAATTTGCATGTTAAGTGATAATGTGGAGAGTGGGAGGCGGAATTTGTCTGCTCATGCCTCACTGAATGAGAAGATGATGTATTGTCGTCGTGTAATACTGGGTATTTTCTTTTTGGAGTTTGCGTATTAAATTCTTGTTCTTTTCCCCACTGCTTACTCTGATCGCAGTTTTTATGGCGCAATAATGGACTTTTAATACATTCCTCGATCACAGTCCCGCACTCTGAAAAATGATTAGATTTCTCCATAGTTGTTTTGTTTAACAAGACCGCTTGTTTCTTGAGTTCGAACTTTGAAAAAACCAGCCCCACATGAAATATTGAACTGGTAATTTCACTGTCGAATTCTTGCCTCTGCGGCTACTTCTGGAGCCAGTACTATTTCTGTTTGTGTTTTAAACCGAGTTATGTAGTGCAACTCGGTATGTTATTCTCTACTTCTTCATCAACTTACAAGTGATTTAGCTTTTCTTCTTACACAAGTTGCAAGGTTTATTCTCTCCTCTTCTCCATCTTCTTCTTTCATGGTTTATTCTTTTGCTTTTGTAAGACTAAAAATAATTTGATTCGGCATGTGCATCCTTGTTTCTGTTGTCTAGTTCTAGCAGGAGCAATTTCTCATTTAAATTCCCT
>AYJT01099229.1:0-10789 GCA_001278415.1 Ocimum tenuiflorum | reverse complement strand
AGCGATTCACAATCATACTTTTCTTAAATTCTAACTTCTTCAATCTAAAACACGACTATGTCAACAGACATTTGGTGATCCATGAAAATTCCAAGCAACACGACTACTCTAGAAATGACAATAGACAAGCAACAAACATTAATTGCAATGATACTGGCTTTTACCAGATGTGAAATTCGACCGTGCTTGAGATATTTAAAATTTATCATATTATACCATTAAACAGTCCACATGCCAAAGTTATACTTTTTTTTTCTAATATATATATCTATTTTTACCCTCCATCTTAAATAAAAAACCTACCTGAACTTTTTAAATAAAGCCTCCCGTTGATCTTCCTCTCCTCAACAGGCATAATTGTTGATCAACAAGATCGAGATCCCGATATGAATCACAAAGCAAAAATGAAACAGCAAAGAAAAACAACAAGAAGAAATCGATTTACGTGGTTCGGCCTTTTGTGCCTACATCCACGGGGAGTAAACTTTGAGTGTTTTATTGATCTGTTTATGCATAGAGTTATAATAATGAATCAATACTGAAGATATATATCAAAATCTGTTACACCAGAAAAACAGCTGGCTAGTTGAGGAAGATGACCTTTGCAACAATAACGGTTTGCAAAAGATCTTAGCCGCTCACTCAATTGATGCAAATCTAACGGCTCATGCTTAGTCCCGTATTTTAACTAATAAAAGCATGTTTTATTTTAACCCTGGTTGTGCAGCACTTCTCATACTGAGTCGAAATCAGACTTTTCTTCGTAAAGGATCACACCTTCAACAAATCTCCACCTTGATCCTTGAAGAACCATACATTGCACAACATCAACTCAAAGACTTCCCCCAACTGTACCCCACTACAGAGCTATCAATGCCCCAAGCATTAAGCTCGAGGTTCCACCTTAATTAGCTTGAGGCAATGTCTGAATTTTGTTGCATTAACAGCCTTAGTCAATGCATCAGCTGCATTATCTTCAGTGCTTACTTTACCCACAGTAACTTGTCCTTGATTAATCACGTCTCTTACAAAGTGTAGCCTTACATCAACGTGTTTCGATCTCTCATGAAACACTTGATGTTTAGCTAAATGCAATGCACTTTGGTTATCACATGTTATGTGTACAGATTCTTGTTCAACACCAAAGTCTCTAATTATACTTTTTAACAACAGAGCCTCTTTTATAGCTTCCGTCATTGCCTTGTACTCTACATCTGTAGTAGATAAGGCAACTACAGATTGTAGAAACGATTTCCAACTTACTATTGTGCCAAACAAGGTAAATACGTACCCAGTTTGAAATCTTCTAGTGTCAATGTTGGAAGCATAATCCAAGTCCACATACCCAGTTAGAAAAGTTTCTGCACACTTAATGTCTTCAACAAAATGAAGACCATCTGATCTGCTGTTTTTAAGATATCTAAAAATATATTTCAAACCTTTCCAATGATGCATTCCAGGATCAGACATATACCTGCTCATATTGCTAATAGCAAAAGCAATGTTAGGCTTGGTACAAACCATGAGATACATGATACTCCCTACAGCATGTGCATATAGTATTTTACTCATTTCAAGCCTCTCCTTTTCATTTTTAGGCTTATAAGATGTAGAGAACTTCAAGTGTTGTGCCAATGGAGTGCTTGCTTCCTTTGCATGTTGCATGTTGAACTTTTGTAAAATCTTGTCAATGTATGTACAATTCAACCACAACTGCTTAGACCTTCTGTCCCTTGTTACTTCCATACCCAAAATTTTCCTTGCACTCCCAAGCTCTTCCATTTCAAACTTTGCTTTTAATAGAGACTTCACATGCTCCACCTTGACTTTGCTCTTACTAGCAATTAGCATGTCATCCACATAAAGCAACAAATATACCGGAGGCTGCCTTTTATTTTTCTTCAAGTATACACAGCTGTCATATTTGGATTTACAAAAACCAATTTCTGGCATATACTCATCAAACTTTAGATACCACTGCCTTGGACTTTGTTTCAAACCATACAAAGATTTTTTGAGCAAACATACCTTATTCTTGTTTTCAGGAAGAATAAATTCTTGTGGCTGCTCCATGTATATGGTTTCCTGTTAATCACCATGTAAAAAGGCAGTTTTTACATCTAATTGTTGCAGCTCCATTTCAAAGTGATTCACACTGCAAGTAAAATTCTAATAGATGTATCTTTCACAACTGGAGAGAAAATCTCATTGAAATCTACTCCCTCTTGTTGTGAAAATCCCCTAGCTACCAACTTGGCTTTGAATCTTATTGTTTCAGTTCCATCCTCAGAGACTTCAATTTTCCTTTTAAACAACCATTTGCTGCTCATTATATTTTGATCCTCTGGCCTCACAACAGGAACCCAAGTCCCATTTTTTATCAGATATTCGATTTCATCCTACATAGCTAAAATCCATTCTTTGCAAAACTTAGACTTGATTGCTTCAAGGTAAGTTCTAGGATCACTATAATCCATCTCTTTGGCAATACTTAGAGCAAAAGCAACTAAATCTGCATCACCAAAAAACGACTAGGAGGATGAATTTCTCTCCTATCTCTATCTCTAGCAAGCTGGTATCCACTCAGATCATGTGTCTCAGATGAAGTACCTTCATCGTCACCTTCAGAATTATCAGATTCAACACTGTCCTTGACTTGATGGTTATCCATTTCAACTTCAAAAGTGTTGAAGTCAGGTGGGGTGTCCTTAGCAGAACCTTCAAGAGACTCAGAGACAACAAGATATGGCATTAATCCTCCATTAAACCTCACATCCTTGTTGATAACCACCCTCTTATTTCCAGGCTCAGTGCACCATAATTTGTAGCCTTTTACCCCTTTTGGGTATCCAAGCATGACACATTTAAGTGCCCTAGCTTCCAATTTATCCTGTTTATTATAACAATATGCTCTAAAACCAAACACACAACCATTCCATATTTTATCAGGTGTTTTGAAGTTTATAGCAGATGAAGGACATTTATTTATTAAATGACATGCAGTAGCTGCAGCTTCCCCCAGAAACCTTGGGGTAATCCTGAACCTAGCAACATGCACCTTATTCTTTCAAGAATGGTCTTGTTCATCCTCTCCACAACCCCATTTTGTTGTGGATTGGAGGATACAATAAAATGTCTTTTAATACCTTTATACTTGCTGAATTTCTTGAATTCATCAGAAAGAAATTCCAAGCCATTATCAGTTCTTAAACATTTTACCAACTTTCCGTTCTCATTTTCAACTTCAAAGCACCATTCTTTAAACTTTTCACATACATCAGATTTATTTCTAAGTATATATATCCACAATTTTCTGGAAAAATCATCAATTATACTTAGAAAATACTGACCTCCACCTAAAGTTTTAGTTGTAGAGGGTCCCCACAAATCTGTAAAAACATAATCAAGAACTTCAGTAGAAGAATGGGTACCTTTGTGGTATGGTTGTTTTGCACTTTTGCTGAGGATGCAAGGCTCACAGTCCGTTACTTTGAAGTCATCGGCAGCCTCCAGTATACCTTGTTTTTGTAGTTCATGTAGACCCTTCTCCCCTACATGCCCTAACCTGGCATGCCAAAGATTTGTGGAGCTTGACTTGGTAGCATCTGCTTTACCTGATATAGGTGTAGCATTGAGATAATAAAGGGTATTCTTCCTTACTCCAACCATAATTTTTTCTGATCCTCTCAGGATGGTTAAGAATTCTTCCCTTAGAACACACTCAAAGCCTTTTTCTGCTAGAGTCCCAAGGGATATCAGATTTCTTTTCAGCTGCGATATATATCTAACTTCAATGAGAATTCTGATTCTTCCATCAGAGAGTTTGAGATGAATGTTTCCAATTCCTTCAACTGGACAGGATTGATTGTTCCCGAGAAAGACTCCCCTTAATTTCCAATATCAAGATTTGAAAACCATCACTTATGGGGACACATGAGGAAGCTACAAGCAGAGTCTAAGATCCATAAACTTGATTAGACTCCATAACATTCAGTAAAACGGTCCGTTTACTTGTATTAGTGGTTTCTGTAGTGTTGCTTGATTGGGCCAAATTGTCTGGTTTCTTCTTTAATGCATAGCAGTCCTTCTTGAGATGACCAAATTTTTTGCAATGATGGCATCTCCGAACATCCTTATCAAATATTTCATGACCTGCAGATTGATCACACTTCTTGTCTTCTGATCTGAATTTCTTCACCTTAAACTTATTCAGTTTCTTAATATACAAACTCTCATGAGAATTCATTGTCTGATTTTCATCTACAGTCCTCTCAAACTCCTTGCTCGCAGAGCAGCTTCCACTTCCTCCAAAGATATCGTATCAATTCTGCCAAATAGCATGGCATCTTTGAGTTGACCATAACTGCGAGGTAAAGCATTGAGAACGATTATGGCTTTATCCTCATCCTCCAATTTTACCCCTATGTTCTCAAGGTCATCAATGGCCTTGTGAAAATCCTCCAGCTGATCCTCTATGATCTTCTCATCCATGAGTTTAAACCCATATAACCTTTGCTTCAGATAAAGTTTGTTGGCCAGAGATTTCTTCATATAGACTCTCCAATTTCTTCCACACTCCAGCAGCTGTGGTTTCTTTGGAGACTGCCCATGCGCCGTTTCCAACAACAACTCTTTTTCTTCTGCAAATAGCTTGGGAGGAAGACCTTCTTCTCCCTTCAATGCAACATACAATCCTTGTTGTGACAGGAGCACCTTCATCTTTAGATGCCAAAGCCCAAAATTGTTTTTCCCGGAGAACTTCTTTGCTTCAAGCTTCGTAGATGCCATGACATTGTTTCAGAGCCACACAATTTACGAGAGGAAAACTCGATCTACAAGATGGTGTTTCCCACAGACGACGCCACTTGTCGATCAATAAGATCGAGATCCCGATATGAATCGCAAAGCAAAAATGAAACAGCAAAGAAAAATAACAAGAAAAAATCGATTTACGTGGTTCGGGCTTTTGTGCCTACATCAACGGGGAGTAAACTTTGAGTGCTTTATTGATGTGTTTATGCAGAGAGTTACAATACATGAGTCTATACTGAAGATATATATCAAAATCTGTTACACCATAAAAACAGCTGGCTAGTTGAGGAAGATGACCGTTGCAACAATAACGGTTTGCAAAAGATCTCAGCCGCTCACTCAATTGATGCAGATCTAACGGCTCACGCTTAGTCCTATATTTTAATTAATAAAAGCTTGTTTTATTTTAATCCTGCTTTTGCAACACTTCTCATACTTAGTCGAAACCAGACTTTTCTTGGTAAGGGATCACATCTTCAACAATAATAATTCAAGAAAAATGCAAGCATGAGCACCACCCACTCGAGGCAGATTTAGGTGGATGTGTGAAGGGATATTACGATGCATTTATGTGTGAATTCTGAATGTGTGGATCATTGCAGATCAGCACGGAGATACCCTGACGGTGAGGACTGTCGCCACCATGTGGGCTTGTAACTTGGAGGCAGCGGCGCCAAACATGGTGAGAGTGTAGGAGGTTTTATATTTTAAATGAGAGTTCAAGGTCACCTAAGAAAGCAGTAATTCAAGATTTTCCATAGATAGATTCTCAAAATAAAGAAGAATGAACTTAAGGCCATACGACACCACGCACACAGAAATCTTCAATAACCCATCTATTCATGCCACACGACAATATACTTGAAAGATTTAAATTACACTCCCATATAATTATCTTAATATAGCCCCTTGTATCTAAGAATATATAGAATTATTTTCTACATTATTATCCTCGTAGTCTCTAATTAAAATTACTATTTTAAAAAAGTGTTAATGTATAGCCCCATTCATTTATCACTGGACAAAAATTAGAATTATTGCCGGTCTCTCCTCGCCGTTGCTTCAGATATTCTTGACGTAGGCTTCTTTTTTTTTGTTTTGTGTTTGTTGCAAATCTGATCGTAAAAGTTGTACTTAAGCCCTGTTTGATTTCGACACATCAAATAGACCCTTAAAAATCAATCAAGTTCTCTCTGACTCCACCCCTTTCGCAAACACAGTCACTTAAATATCTCAACTAGTAAAATCAAAGTGTAACAAATAGAATCCTAGAATTAACATTTTTGTCTGTTAATATTATAATTAAATTTGTCATTGTTGTAACTACATAAATTATTATTTGTACATCCAACCACATACATATATTTAATAAAAAAACAAAAATAAGTCGGATGGCTGCAAAATTGGTTCAAGCTCACCTTGTTGACTTTAAAACAAATTGGAAATTAAAATAAATATAATATTGCTGAAGATATCATATTTACGAGAGGAATAGTGATATAAATATAGATTTTCGTATTATATATTGTATAGTTATAAATGTTGTATAATATTGCTGAAGATATACTTAATGATGGTAAGACTATCTTCAACTCATTACTCAACACTCAAATTTATAATGGAGTAAATATTAAACCGAATAATAATTCATCTCCAATCCATACTCTAAACTCAAATCTAAAATAATCCAAAATAAATAATAAATGCAAACTCTCACACATATAAAATTTTTGTGAAAAACAATCTTCCATTTTCCAAATTGTATTATTTGCATCATTAAAATGTAGTAGGCCTACTCAGTACTACTAGTCACTACGCAGCCGCTAGGTCGTAATCTGTGTAGTGGGTTCCATGCCATATTCATGGACTTCGAATTTTTCTTTTTTTCTTCTGTGTTTGCAATTATCAGCAATATTTAATTGAAAAATTCTATTATGATGATATTTCTTTTGAGTTGAGAAACGGTTGAGTGGAGATTGAACTTTCTTAGAGAATTTTTTTATTGAAACACTTGAGTACCCAAAATTTCCATCCATGTGTTCTAAGTTCTAACATTAACTTTCGGTCAGTTTACGGGTTTTGTTTTTTCAAACATGTGCATTTTATAATTTTGCCCAAAAAAAATATTCGCTTTAAAATATATTTAAGTTTTATTTCTCTCTTTTTTAAAAAATGTAAATACTTTTTTAAAGAATTTTGCTTTTTTGAATACAAATGAAAGAGTCCCAGTTGAAAATATTGGCTCTACAACACCAACGTTAGGGCTTTCTCTATCAAACAACATCTCAAAATTCCAATATCCACAAGTTTTACTTATCAAATTCCCATAGAATAAAAATCCCCAATCAAAATTTATTTATTTGTGTATAGCAAAACAGGAGAAAAAGAGCAGCTTAAAACACAAAAATAAATATAACCTGTGTCACTCAGGCCACCGGTTAAATCTCAAATCTCGAATCGCCTGATCCTACGGCCAGCCCATGGGGGACTCGCCGGGAGAATCATTGGCGGCCGCCGGCGAACTGTCGAGACTTGTGGAGCAAGCAAAGGAGTTGCAGGAAGCGGCGGCGTCTCTCATCTCCCGCACCTCCCGCGAAGAGGACGCGCTCCGTCAGCGTGTCGCCTCACTTCATTCTTGCATCACCTCCAAACACGACGATAAAGTAGGCTTCTTCTCTACGTATTTGCACGCGCATGCGTCTGTATCACTGTCATTTGGTTTAATGTTTTCTTTTTCCTTTTCTAATTTTATTTGTGCAAAGTTGGAAGAGGAGTTGGTGAGAGCCAGATATGTATTGAGTGAAGGAGATGCGGCAGCCTTCCTTCCGAGCAAATCTCAAGGTTTATATTTTTTGTTTACTACACTATTTGTGTTTCGTTTGTGGAAATGGATTGAAATAGTGGTTTGAATGTAGGGAGGTTTTTGAGGATGTTTTTGGGGCCAATTAATGTGCGGGCGAATAGGAAGGATGTGCAGCTGAAAGTAAAAGAAGAGTACAATAATTTTAGAGTACGATCTTAGATGCATCTTCTCATGTTATTGTGTGGGTTTGTTATTTCTCATCTTGTATTTATTTAAATAGTTGCTCGATTTTTTATGTTTCAATTAGGTCGGATGTTTGCTTGTGATTATGTATCAAGTTCGTCATATCCGTTGCTTTTAGACTTAAGCTTAGCCAGTTAAGCGTGAGTGTTGGAATGACAGGATAGAACGGCATATTTGTTTCTGTTTCTGCCATCGCTGCTGCTTGTGCTAAGGTCAAGGATTTGGGATGGATGTCTACCTGCATTGCCTGTTCAACTTTACCAGGTATTATATGGTGAAAAATTTTATTTGCATCCTCTCTATTGTATTTTACTGAAGTATAGCTCAGAAATTCTGAACTGAATGTCTTCATCCAGGCATGGTTGCTGTATCTCTATACAGGTTTGGCCCTGAGAGAAAACATCTTGAGGGTTAACGGAAGTGATATACGTCCATGGTAACTGAAAACATATCTGTCCTTCTCTACTACTATGTAGTTGCAAGATGTTTAGGAATTAATGCTTTTTTTTGCATGTTTTTTTGTATTTTAACAAAGAATCTTGTTGCTTTCTCTGAGGAATTTTGCTTGCTTTGTCTGCCTCCTATAATTTTCTTGGTTTACAAAATAATTACATATTACATAATTATATTAGGATTATACCTAATTGGAGACTTTCAAAATTCTAACTTGGAATAGTGATCATTAGACTTGCGCCTAGATGTAAGTTTGTGAACGTATGTTAGCTACTTAGCTGTGGCCTTAGACTCTGTTAAATATATCCTATTAAAAGCACATACCGATTCTCCCCAACAAAAAATATTCTGCAAGTTCGTTTTGATTGATACGTGCTTCAAGCCTACAACTCTCTGGTCATCTGAATGGATATTATTGAAAAATCCCAACTGAAGAGTTGCTGCAGCTATCTTTTCTGTGGGGGAGGTGTGTTAATATGAGCTATTTGGTGGTGAGAAAGTATATATTGAATTAACATTACATATGCAGGTGGATTAAACACCATTATTGTGCTATGAGTATGGCTCTCATCAGTCTTACATGGGAGATCGAGAGAGGACCTAATTGCGCTCAGAAACAGGTAACTATGCATTACTTTTTATTCCTCACATTAACAGAAATGTTCAACAATCAGTCTACTTGAAAAGTCAAGTAGATGGTTTGTTCTGTTTATATGTCTGGTTCTGTCATGCGATCAACAAATGGTCATTGCAGAGAGGCGTTGAGCTGTTTCTGAGATGGGCTATTATGCAAGGAGTCGCAATGATCCTCCAGAATAGATATCAGAGGCAGAGACTTTATACGCGTATTGCACTTGGCAAGGTAAGATCTAGACTCCATTTCTACTACCCTTGTACTTAACTTGTTCATTATTCATTTGTATGCTCTTTGCATCAACAATAAATTATCAAGACTTGGGATTTTCCAAACATGCTTGACTGATCAACTGTCCTTTTCCATGACTTATTTGTTTACTTCAATTTTTGGCTAAAATTCTCATCTTCTTCTCTATGCATTATGTTTCAACATCCCAGGAAAATATATAACAGTATTATTGTCCAGTAATATGTCGAGCTCTGCCAAGATATTGATCATGTAAAAGTTACTGTTGCTCTGCAATACAAACATGATGTTTATGCTAAAAAATTATTATCATTGCTTTTTTTGTAGGCAAGAAGAATGGACGTTGTTTGGGGAGAAACTGCTGGAGTGGAGGGTCAGTTATTGCTGCTGTGCCCTATACTTTTTGTATTGCAGGTATTCTGAACGAGTGACAATTTCTCTCTGTAGTAGCATGATTTAGAGTTGCTCCTCTAGCCTCTTCATCTCGGTGTAGCCACTCAAACTGTGTTGGCCGTTCTAAATTCGCAAGCATATTGCTACATGTTTTCAGGGTTTTGAAGCCTATGTTGGGGTGTTGTTGCTAAAACTTGCACTTTCTGGATTCAGTTCAGATTGGCAGGTAGAGTATTCATTACATACATATTCACATGGCACCATGGGTCTTTGTTTTATAATCATTAACAACAACTTTAGCTTCAGATTCCATAAATTCGAGGATTGAGTTTTAGATATCATACACAGTCAGATGGTGACACATGCCCATTTCAGGTGATTACGTGCGGGATTCTACTCATAATCATGGCAGTTGGGAATTTCGCTAACACAGTGCAGACCCTTGCGACTAAGTCTAAGGTTAAAGCGAAAATGAAGAAAGGTAAAAGCAGGCAAGAATTAAATCAAGGATCTGGTTATAAGAGTTTATGATATGAAGAAGGGCTCTTATTTATTTGAGGCTGTAATAATGGGAAGAAGACTTGATTTGCTCCTAAGTTTTTATCTTGGGACAGCATTTGACCTTTGTGCACGGGCTGTTGACTGATTTCTTACCGTGGAGAATCTTGGATTCTGAGAGTTGTGTTGGAATTAACGTACTGTTTTATACCAAAGTTTTGTTATGACACGTTTCTCTGTTACGGGTTGTTTTGTATGTTCTTTGAGTTACTGCAGTTACATTAGTGGTAAATACCGATTTTTGTTACCTTTTATAAGGTTGCCGGAATTAGACTGAGTTGATGGCTATGTCAATGTCAATTGCGATTACAACTTTGTTTCATATTGATTGAATAACAACGAGGCGGTGTTAGCGTGTCATATTCGAGAAGAACAAGCATCTATAGTGAACATCATTTAACATCTTTTTTTTTTAAAAGCATCCATTTTAAAATCTATATCAGTACATTTTGGCACAACAGAGTGCAGCTGGCCCGCAGTGTGTTTGCAGATGTTGGAACGTAATAAATTTCTAATTTACTGCTTGATTTCCTAACATATGGATTTGTTCAAGCATAAGCCCAAAAGGGAATTTCTATGCCGAGTGTGTGGGGGGCCCACCTTCATGTGAAAGGGGATGGGTAGTGCCCACAGGGCATCCACGA
>AYJT01099214.1:0-10381 GCA_001278415.1 Ocimum tenuiflorum | reverse complement strand
ATTATTATTATTATTATTATTATTATTATTATTTTGATGATGATGATCTTATAAAGTATTCAAGTTTATGTTGAACTTTGATCGGTGATTTTTCAAACATACCCAATTTTTTTGCAGGGAAGTTTTTTGTTTTGTTTTGTTTTTTTTTTTTTGAGTTGGGGACTATGAGAATGGGGATTCGAACACGGGTCGCTCACCTACTTAGAGATGAATAATGTGAAATCGTCGAAACAACAAGAGTGGCAATTTATGTAATAGAGTTGAGATGCAATCTTTGGGTGAGTTCTCGAATTTGCATCAAGTTTTGAAATATAATAAAATTTAAGGTCAAAACTCTTTGCATGTTTCAACCGGTCGAAAATCTAGCACTAGAAATAATAAACTGGGCATATTAGACTGTCGGGGTGAATGAAGTCCAATAATCAAATTTAATATGATATCAGAGTCGATCCAATACGATGATGGGTGCCACTCAAAATCGTTGTTCCACGTTGTGCGTGAGGGTGTGTATTAAAGTTGTCCCACATCAACTGGAGATCGAGGTCTGTGTTAGTTTATAAAGGTGAGAGTATCCCATTCTTACAAACCGATTTTGTAGGGGTGAATGGAGTTCAATAACCAAGTTTAATAGAACATAAAAGATTTAGATTTGTTAAAACTCAGTTATGATTTATTCATTTGAATTGTGATTTATTATTGTCTGATTATACCCTCAATACAAATTTTAATCACAAGCAGGGTTTATTCAATCTATTTGAGGACTTGTTACATCTTAATCAGAGTTTATTTGATCCCTATTAGTAAAATGTACCCACAGAAGATTTTTGGTGAAATTTTCAACTGTTGGAATATATATGTAGAGTTTGAGCCTTAAATTATTATATTTCAAAATTTTGGATTACCCATAGTCTAGGATTTAAGTCATCATATTTTCAAGTTTTGGATTATTTAAATATTTCCATTATTATCATCGTTGTCTGTGAGGATCGGTTTAGTTTGGTTTGGTTATTGTGATTGATGTTAACATTGTACGTGGCAGGTGATTAAATTTATCATATATTAAATTATACCGCTTTTGATATTAATATTATTAATTTTAAAAAGGTCTAAGCAGAATGAATTTGAAACAAACAAAATCAACTAATGAAAAAAAAAGTTATTGTTTTGATCACGCATCTTATTTTTAAAAAGTTTCAATCGGGTTGTGATTATAACATAAAATGAAAATTTACGAAACAACGTTATTTAAGATCGCCACATGTAAAATCAAAACTCGTGAAAAACAACATTGTTTTAGATTAAAAAATTGTAAGTCCACGTGTATTAGTCCGACGTGGACATTAATTATATTCAGTTTCGTTATTTTTGGTTTCATACATGTAATTAATTGTAAAATAATTGAAGTTTGTAATCGGCAGTGTTTAATCTTTAAAATTTGTGTTTGAAATCAAAATCGTGAAAATTATGATATTAAACAAATATTTTTATTTTTATTTCATCTATAAGCTACTCATATGTGATATAGTTTTCATGAGACAATTTTGACGGAGTGTAGCCATTAAAAAGTGCACATACACCATCATACATCCAACTTTATTATGTTTTAATTAATTTAATTTAATTTTAATTTTGCATACTTTAATTTAATTTTATGGTTATTATATAATTTTATTAAATTCAAATTAGACTCAACAATTTCTTTTTCAATTATTATTAATCCCTGACTATTAAAAATTGATTATATTAAAATAATATTCTAAAAATAATCCTATCTCCTAACTGGATCTAACAAATTTCGCATAATGCTCGTAAAACTAAACTAAAACATGCGAAATTGAAAAATATTCGACGTGTAATACAACAGTGTAATGAGGGATCTGCACCCACTAATAAATAAAACACAACCAACATATCAACATATGAAATATGTCAAAAACTTGTGTTAGATCGCCTAAACGATTTAGGCGGATCTAAATAGTTCATTTCCACCAACTCATATCTATATCTGTCCTGGACCCTAAACCCTAACCCATAACCCTCTTGAATTTTAATCTAAAACCCGCTTAAATTATTTGGACGGACTAACTGGAGACCTCCTCATCAAATATTATTCCACATTTAATGATTGAAAAAATAAGGTGATTGTCAAAATCTTCAATATGAGTTTGTCTTGAAATTGAGATGAAACCATTGTGTAATGCCTAGACAACGTTGTATGGCAATGGCGTTGTCAACCACACAATTAGTTGAATTTGGGGGTTTTGGTGGGTGACATTTTTTGTGATTGTTAATTTTCATAATTAATGCAGTGGTTTATCTAATCCATTTAACTAATGTGGTGGTTGAATAAATTTTTAAAAACTATAATTATGAAGTAACATGTACACTACCCACCTAATGATGGCAAAATCTCGAGGCCCAAACATCTCATTTCTCAATTTTCAACATGTAGGTGGAATGTATCTTTCCAGTCATGACTTTTTTGTCCAATAAAAACATTGGTTTGAATAGCATGTGGTATTATTATTATTATTATTATTATTATTATTATTAGTATTGTTGTTGTTATTATTGAATTAGATATTCAATATCTTCTTATGAAAATACTTAAAGTACATGGAGAAACATAAAAATTAGAAAGGAAATGAAATGAAAAATAAAAAAACACTATAAACCATGTGTACCTGAAAAAAAGGAAATAGAAATTAAATAAAACCAGAAAAGAAAAAGAAATGAAATACTATAAATTATGAATACTTGAAAAACATAATTCTTTAATATTATAAATAAGCAAGAAATAAAATTTAATGAACAATAAATTGAGTATAACAATAAAAAATTTAAGAAAAGAAAAAAATAAAATAGAAGACAAAAAGAACAGAAAAATTTGAAAACAACAAGGAAATGAAAATGAATAAAAGTGAAGAATATCAATGTTTACAGAGAGAATTGCTATGACCATTTGTTGATTACAGCATACATTGTGCCACATCATCTAAACAAACCAATTGTTAATTATGTCTGAATTTATTATATCTGTATTTCCGACCCGCAGCCCGGCTGGGTTAGCCCGTTTAGCCTAAGGGCCAAATCGGGTCGGCCCGTGTAGCCCGAATTTATTTCGGTTAAAATTTTTTTGACCCTAACCCACCATTTAGCTCGGATTATTCGGGTTAACCCGCGAGTTTCGGGCTAAATTGACATCCCTAATTCTAAGGTGTATATATAAGAAGAAAACTTTAATCATATGTTTGACGTATATATCTTAAACTACGTTGTATTTTTGTTTCCGATTTGAAATTCTTAACATTTTAAAGAAGAAAACATTGTTGGAGTTCGGTTCTGAAACCGTCAAATGGATAAGCATGTGCTTCTAGCATTTTTATGATCACTTTGATAGTATTATTTAAATGTTATTTTCATATATTTGACAAAACCTTGGTCTTTCATCTTTTTTTCCTTTTCAATGAAAGTGGCTTTTCAAGTTTATTGAATCTCAAGTTTTACTCGAAAAACTTTTGTATTATATCATGGACACTATTTATAATACTCATATAGTAAAATGGGTTTCAAGCGTGTATTGCAAGGATACGTGTAAAATCGATGTATCCACGCATCTCGCCATAAGCCATAAAAATATTATGGTACAATTTTATGTTTTAGCGTAAAACTTTCAAAACTCAAGCGCCAATGCACTCAATACAGATCTTTCATTGTCAAGTTTTTATTATTTTATACATAATATTTTTGTTTAATTTTAATTTTTATAGTTTAACTACGAACATTATTTGATTTTATTAAATCCAAATAAGATATATACTTATTTTAAAAATAATTGTTAGTTATTGAATATCTCACATAATACCCATACACTAAAGCATAAAATGTCAAAATTGAAAAATAATATTTACATAAATAATATAAAAAAAATTCGATGTGTAATATGAGATGTAATAAAAATGTGTTATGGGGTACGTAGACAACCAGTACAACACCCTAAATACAATTCAATAATTATATTTTAAACTTAGTTAAAGGTGAGTAATTGCGTGGTACAATACTGGTAAAAATTATTTACTGTGGCATTTAAAATATTTGTTTTTACTATGCTGTTTGTATTGCGTAAATGTAGTCCAGTCAAAGGAGAGTAATTATGTGGTACACTACAAAATCGTTAATTATGGTATATGTCATGCAAGTTTTGGAGACTTGGAAATTGTATTTTAGTATTTCTAAGTTTTTATAATTCAAATATGTTAATTCCTTTTTTTATTATTCTTATTATTTTACAGATATAATAAAACTACTACATTCGTCATTTTCAAAAATTTCGCTTTTCAGTGTTGTAAACTATTGTAAACTAATAACATATATAATTAAAATAACTGGTGCTATCCATTTTACAACTGAAATAGTTGAATATCTAAAAAGTATTTGATCAATTATTTGGTTTCTGAGTACTTTGTGAACGGTATGTCTATCATTCGCAACTTAATTACGGACGCGTCCATATATCACACGGAATTGTTGAGGGGAACACCCCGTGTGAGCACCATTTTGACCGTGGTCCGTTTGCCAACTCGAAATCTGTGTAGAATGCTTTAATTGGATCTCAGTTGAGTTTCGAGATTTCACTCTTTTCATAAAGCCGAATTATTTTGAATCTTTCGTCAAATTCACAAACTTTTCCGTTACAAATACTTTAAACAAATTATGAAACATACTCCACATTTAAGGAATATCGATAAATTAATATAATTTTCGAAAAATCGAATAAAAATAGAACAAATTCATATCGGATAAGAATAAAAGAAAACAAGATGCAATTAAAAGTAAGCGCGCGTGTTCTCCGTTAATCGGAACTCTGCCGTCCTCTGCAGTTCGTTCAATGAAATTCTCTATTTTTTAAGCTTAGTATAACCGCGACAATTCATTTAAATAAAAACGAACGCAAAAGTAATTGATCAGAATTACCACAGTTTCTAGAAAGTTTTTACTCTTCCGCCAATGGAGTAATCGCAGCTTTCCAAAATTGTTCAGAAGAATCTGAAACAGAGCAACAATTCACCACGAAGAAACGATAGGCGATGGGTTCTGAATCGGAGGAGTGCTGTGTCGGCGAGGATGGGGTGATTTTGGGGGTGGACGGCGGCACCACCTCCACCGTCTGCGTTTGTTTGCCGCTACTCCCCTTCGCCGACCCTCGCCAATTGCCCGATCCTCTCCCCATCCTCGGCCGCGCCGCCGCCGGTTGCTCTAACCACAATAGCGTTGGAGGTACTCCGAATTATGCAGGATTTGTTTTCATTTTCACTTGCGTAACAGTGAAATTTCGCAATTTCGTTACTGGATGCTCGGCTACGCCCTAACAATGAAATTCTGAATCCAATCGGCTTGTTCGAAGCACTTACTTTTCTCGATATAATTCTCACTTCGCCGCCTATTTGCTGACTTTTCAATTGCCATTATTCACGATAAAAACTCAACATTATGCTAGTATATCGGCATAATAAGTAAAAGATGTTTAGGATATAGAAATATAAGTATTAAATTCTGTTTATTACTATTTGTGACAATCTGTAACGTTAGTTTTTGGTATTTGACGATGTAAAGTGGCAGTTTAGCGGTAAAATATTTTGTGAACGATATGCTAGAGTTGTTTTTCATGTTTAAGTTCTTTGTATTTCGATGACGATGATGGAAGATGGGAATGTTATAGTTTGTTACTACAGAGTTTATAGAATTTTTGTTTCTTTTGCATTGTGCTTTCAGAAAATGCAGCTAGAGAAACACTTGAACAAGTTATAAAAGAAGCTCTTTCTAGAGCTGGAAAAAATCTTTCTGCAGTTATTGCTATCTGCTTAGGGGTTTCAGGTGTCAATCACCCGTCAGACCAGGAGAGGGTCTTGAACTGGATTAGGTATCACCTTGTTGTTAAATTTGAGTGATCCCATTTTTTCTTTAACTGATTAGAGATTTAGTTTTTATATCTCTTGCTTTAAACTAATATTGGGACACACTTGCAAATGTTGATTATCCACTCCACAATGGTACAGTAATATATAGAGAAATTCATATAGTAATTTCTAAAGTTATGATTGTTCCAAGTTCTTTTTTTCTGGAGTTTTGGCTGAAAACTGAGTAAGTCGGCTGAATGGGAACTTTACTACCATTTAGATACCATTCTAATGAGCATAGTAAACTGAACCTTTGATTATTTGCTTCAGTAAGAAATACAAATAATTTGTAGGTGCTGATTCTGTCATTTCCTTCTTATGTTCTTACAACTTTCAAAAGAAATCTGAGAACTAGTGAAGTCCAAATCTAATTGATGGAATGCAATGTGTCATTGAAACTTGAGGTAGAGAGATTCAGGTGTTAAACTAGAAACAATTTTATCGAAAACGTTGGCTGAAGCTTCTTATAGTATACAACAAAAAATTGCAGAGCAGATCATTGCAAAATCATGTTTACGAACTTTTACTGAATTTTGGATGTATAATGGCACAATCTTTGGAATTGATTTTGATGGCTAACACTATTTCAGGAATATATTTCCATGTAATGTGAAGATATATGTCCAAAATGATGCTGTAGTAGCTCTTGCAAGTGGGACAATGGGAGAACTACATGGGTGTGTTCTGATTGCGGGAACTGGATGTATTGCTTACGGGTTTACTGAAGATGGAAAAGAAGCTCGCGCTGCTGGTGCAGGACCAGTATTAGGTGACTGGGGCAGGTAAATTCAGCATACAAAGGCTGCTTTTCTTGAACTCTCTCTTTTCTGATGAGCTACGATAAATGATAAATGTTTTTATATTATTTATTTCAGTGTTTTATGTTATAGGAAGCATAGCATTTAATTTACGTATAACATAGTAAAAAATTGAATAATGCAGACATCTGTGTCATGTCTTTTATATCTCATTATAACACCTGCTCCCTATATATTGTTATTCAAGCGTTGCATTATCCAAATGGCCCTCAAATGAGTGAAATTTAAGATAAACTGTTGATATTACTAATTAGATGGAGTTTGAAATATTGGAAGTGGATGCTGGATTTTGAAATTAGTTGAAAGTATATCTTTTAGTCCTGGGACTTCTGGCCACAAAGCTTTAGTTCTGGCTTAAGCATCTTTAGAATCCAACTCAAAGCTACAAATAGAAACTCTTGAATTTATGATTTGGGTACTAAATGCTGCTAGGGTTATTATATCCCTCATAAGAACGGATTGGTAATGGCTCCCACCTTCTGTGCTTGGTTTGCAGTATTACTCGTGGACCTCTTTTCGAGCCTCCAGATAATCAGTATTTTCACTTCTTTGTGCTTCACACTGTATATATCTTATATTTAACTTACTCGTTTCTGACAAATTACTAATCATATGATGTTGAGAAAAATATTACTTGCATTGTGGTTCTATATAGTATATAGGTTCCATGTGAATTAAAGCAGTGAATGTGGCTTATTCTCTGCTTCCAGTGGTTATGGTATTGCTTCCTGCGCACTGACAGCCGTGATGAAGGCTCATGATGGGCGTGGTCCAGCAACAATGCTTACAAACAGTATTCTCCAGTCGCTTAATCTTTCTTCCCCAGATGAAATCATAGGGTATCTAAGCTGAAACTTATATCCTACGATTACTTTCAGAATAGTTCTTGTCATGTTGTTTGTTGCTCTATATTAGTTATAATCCCTCATACACTTTCAAATGCTTTGCATTGGAACAAGTGAGTTCATAATGTTTATAACAATATCTGGATCGTTATTTGGCAGAGATAATTTGCTCTTTGCCTGCTTTTCAACCCCCTTATCATTATCTTGAATTATTCAGACACCAATGTCCATAATACTATAGTCTAACTTTGACAACCAAAGATAGGTTTCTCTGGATATTTATGAACTCATATGAAGAGCACTAAGGAGCTGCTTTATTTTTTTATAGCATTTAAGGCTGAGGAATTATGAAATTTGACTTTTATGTTTAGAGGTCATTGGCTGTCCTAGAACTTTGAGTGAGATTTGACTTCATGAGATCACATACTTAGAATCGACTCTACAATAACTCTTATTAGTTTTGTGAATCAGACCTCTACCATGTTCTTTAGCATCCTTTTTATTTTCTTGCTTATTTGAATTTAGGTGGACCTATGCAGATTCTTCTTGGGCAAGAATTGCAGCGTTAGTTCCGATTGTGGTATCTTGTGCTGAAGCTGGCGATCAGATTGCTGATGAGATCTTGCGCAATGCAGTCCAGGATTTGGCTCTAAGTGTGAAAGCTGTTGTTCATCGACTACAATTGGCTGGGGAAGGTGTGAGCTAATTTATCTTTACATCAAGCGCGTATGAAACAAAGGGCTAATGCGGTATCATGTTTTAAATCCTTGACAAGAATGTATCTTACATGTTTCAGTTGCTTGACATGCCTTCTCATTACATTGATATTCAATCTCTCTCCTTTGAACTGAAAACGCACGGAATTTTAGAAATTTCTACTGTAAGATAATGACATGCAATCTTCAACAGTGAACTTCTCCATCAAGTCTGTCCACTCAGTTCCCGAAGCTCTCATTCATCATATGTGACTACTGAAAGTATGTGAAATTATTGCAGATGGAAATGGTTTTTTCCCTGTTGTCATGGTTGGCGGAGTCCTTGAAGCCAACCAGAGTTGGGATATAGGAGACGAAGTCACGAACGAGATTTTGAAGGCCTACCCAGGGGCTTGCCCTATACGACCAAAGGTTAGCCCTGATTCTTCTTAAAATCTAGCAGGTTTCATTTTTCTTGCTCTCTACACACGTCTTCCAATCTTGATAACAATGCGTATACCTTACAATGTGCTTAATATTCTTAAGGTGGAACCTGCCGTTGGAGCTGCATTGTTTGCGTGGAGCAGTGTGATGAAAGAGACGGAAGGAAACGGCCACAGATGACATGGCATGTACAATATTCTTCAAAGGGAGATCTCTCACACAGTCATTTGCCGTCCGAAAACGGGTGGTATTGTGAACCATATGCTGCTTCCTATACTTTTCTTAGCTAGTGTATTGTTGCATTTGTATGGTAAGGCTAATTGTACGTCAACCTAAAGCCCACACACACATAATCATCATGATATGAAAAGGAACGTTTTCTGATTTCGGTTTGCAGTAATCAAACCCATTTCACAGACTTAAAATTCTCTGTATGGAACTCTTGAGAAATGAATATTATCGATTCAGAACTCAAAAAATGGTTTAGTTCTTAATTCAAGATTGAAAGATGAATTCTCAACTCAGGTCCAAAGATCTCTAAAATTCTCAATCCAAAACCCGAAAAATTATCAAATTATGAACCTGGATTGAGAATTCAGGCATCTTTTGGATCGTGAATTGAGAATCGTTTTCCGGATTCTATATCAAGAACTAAACCATTTTCAGATTTTGGATTGCCACCAACATCCGACAAATGTGAGACGCAGGGCCCTTGTTGAAGGTGAGTTTACCCTTTTAGGCCATCATGGAATTTATATAGATTCTTGTGAGTTGCTAGAGGAAAGAAAACAAGACATTCAAAGCTCACCACGTAGTAGCTTTACATCTCTGTCACTTTATCGACGGAAATACTTTTGTGAGGCTGAGAAACTGGCCACTTTAACTTATAAATTTATGGCGGCAGCTAAGAAACCTTGAAAAATTACTTCCATTTAGAGGGGGTGGGGCATTATACGTACCTAATTAGTAATTACAAATTTCCATTAATATGCACCCCACCATCACAAGCTGAGGTGGTTGAAAGTTGAAACAAGAATTATTTTAGCAACGGAAACAACCAATCTTTGTTCCATTTAATGCTGCAATCGTATAATATACGATGAAACCAGTCTTGAGAACCCTACTGCACAAAGTTACAGAACTCGTTAGGTGTTGATATGAAGGTTGGGTAGGACCAATTACCGATCTTTATGTTCTAAATATACGTGGATTGAATCGCAGGATTTTAGCCCCATTTTTACAACAATACTACTGCCCCATCCAGCAAATGTTTGAAGAGGTACTTCAATTGTGTTGGCACAAAATAGTACAACATCAGCTAACTTTGCCATGGTCTATCTCTTCATCAACAGAACTCCATTTATTTCATTACCGTAGATACAGTTGGGAGGAGAGGAATCTCCCAACCAATCATAAACATCACACCCCCTTATAATTCCCTCAACAACTCAAATTCCCATTAAAGAGAAAAATGGCCGCCGATCATCCAATCCACGAAGCCGACGAGAACAGCCCCTACGGCAACCAAACAAAGGAAGAATTCTACCATAAACACCATATCCTCCATCAACAAAGCTTCATCACCAACTCCCAAAACATGAAAATCTTCACGCAGTCATGGC
>AYJT01099196.1:0-10505 GCA_001278415.1 Ocimum tenuiflorum | reverse complement strand
TGGGCATAAAAAAAAAAAAATTCCCCGTAAAAACGCCCAATTTTGCCCTAGGGTTTTACACGGCTCCTATATCTATTTTCTTCTTTCTTTCTTCCTCCTCCTCCTCTTCTCCTACACACTCATCTCCACCGTAGTTTTGCAGAGCAATCCCGCTCCCTCTACCAGAAGCAAACATGGAGAACGTTGTGGCGGTGGCTGAAGAAGCGCAAGACAAGACTCACAGCGATGTTATGCTCTTCAACCGATGGTCCTATGATGGAGTTGAGGTAGCTTCAGTCTCTTGTCCCCTCAAAAAGTGCGTTTTTATTGTTTTGATTCGTTTTATTTATCTTGTTCTAATTTTCATTATGTTTGAGTTTCGGATTGATTACCGTGAGATGCTTTTCAATTGGTTTGTTTGAGCTGCGTATGAGTTCTTCAGAGCGATTGGTTTGATTTGTTTCATTTCTGAAAACTTCTTTTTTCTGTTCCTTTTGGTGTGTATTAGGATCCTTGATAAGTTCTTTGCGTGTTGATTTGTGCTCCAGCTGTTGTCTTTATCTTAGACACTATCCGCGCCATTCATTTCTCAACGACTTTAAAACTTCCTTCGTAATTCGTTTCGTATTCAATGGATATAATCAGTACTTTTCAATTATTTTGTAGTGATTTCAAAATTTCCCTCCATTCTTCAACGTTGTCTTTATGGGTAGAATTTGCTTCTCATTGGTGCATCTTTCAGTGTCTCTCTTTAGATTCCCTTAGTGTGAATTAGGATTTAGTTTGCTAAATGCGATTGATTTTTAAGTTTTTTCAAGTTATCTCTTTTCAGCTGATATATTAATGTGCATCGCACTCAATGTGATCAAACTTGCAGTGATATCAAGTTAAGATTTTATCTTCAACTCTTGTTTTCCAGTTAATAAACTATTTCTGGTTTTGATTTGCTGGAGTCTTAACTATGATAATATAATACCACTAGGCTCTTGGATGACTGCTAACATATAATCTGCTATTGGGTACCCTGTCGTGAGATGTGTTATTTGAATGATGAATATTTTTTTACCGTTTATAGGTTAGCGACATTTCTGTTGAGGATTACATCACCGCAACTGCTTCAAAGCACCCTATCTTCATGCCCCACACTGCTGGGAGGTACCAAGCTAAGCGTTTCAGGAAGGCCCAATGCCCGATCATTGAAAGGCTGACCAACTCGCTCATGATGCACGGTAGAAACAATGGCAAGAAGTTGATGGCTGTGCGCATTGTCAAGCATGCTATGGAAATCATCCACTTGCTAACAGATCTCAACCCAATCCAAGTCATTGTTGATGCTGTGATCAACAGGTATGCGAACCAACTCATTGCAACTATTATCTACTTTATTATTGTTATATTACATGGTTGCTCTCTACACTTTGAACACTTAATTGTAGTATTATGGATAAACCTGCATCTGGATTAGCATCTCCTATCAATTTGTACACTGTTCCTTTATGTTCCCATTCTTTCTTCATTGGGCTTATGTTGGGTTTCTCTTTGCAGTGGGCCAAGAGAAGATGCAACCAGGATTGGTTCTGCTGGTGTTGTGAGGCGTCAAGCTGTTGATATCTCGCCTCTTCGCCGTGTTAATCAGGCTATTTACCTCCTGACGACTGGTGCCCGTGAGAGTTCTTTCAGAAACATTAAAACCATAGCTGAATGCCTTGCTGATGAGCTCATCAATGCTGCAAAGGGCTCTTCTAATAGGTAAAGGATTCAGTAACATCTGCGTTCATCGGACTTTCGTAGTATGTTTCTCTCGTTATTCGATCGTTAACCTCCATTTTCGCAATGGTACGTGCAGCTATGCGATCAAGAAGAAGGACGAAATCGAGAGAGTTGCCAAGGCCAATCGTTGAGGGCCAACAGTTTTGGTTTTCTATCCTTTTTAGTGTATTTGGACATGATGAGATCTTGTGGTGTTTTTCTCGTACTATGTTAGTTTCGTCACTCGCAATTGTTTGAAAACTTTTTTGTTTCATGTTCATTATGCTAGTATTTTAATTGTTGAAGACTTTCATTGGTCGTGTAGTCGAAGAAAGCACGATTTTATGGTTTCTCTTTTAGCAAACACGACTTGGTTCCACCACAAGTCCGTACATGAGTAAACTGCATTTTCGGTCCCATAGGACGTGGTCATTTTTTATTTTAATCCCAAAATTTACTTTTAGTTCCATACTTTTATTTTTGATTTCATCAACAAATTTTTTGTCAAAATATATTTTCTAATTTTAGTTTAAAAATTATTTTTTTAAATTTCAATTTCTTTGTATCATTAATAATAATATAAGCTAAATATAAGATCAATTGAGCAAATGAGAACGTAATTCATTGATTTTGAGATTGAAATTGAATTTATTTGGCTTTTGGACTAAAAGCAAATATTTAGGACTAAAATGAATTGAAAACTTGTCTTACGGTATAGAAAATGTAATTTACTAATCCAGAAATCATCAGTAGAAAAATTATTTCTTTTTCACCAAAAAAAAAATCAATTTAAAAAACTATATTTATAATACTTAAAATTCCGTTAGCTGAGAAAAAAGTAACAGTATGATGATCCGCTCTATACCGACCGTGCATTTTTCTCCATCTCGCGTCGAAGCAGGCAGTCTCCAAACACCCGCCATTAATACTCCTTCCGCTTTTCGCCGACGCGTAATTTCTCGCGATTATGGAGGCGCCGCTCTCTCCGCCGGCTGTGGAGGCGGAATTGTGCTCCGCCGTACAGCTACCGAAGCGACTTCCACCACCGTAGAGCTAACTTCGGCGGCCGACACCGTCAGGAACTTCTATGATGGAATCAACCGTCGCGATTTGGCATACGTGGAAGACCTAATTGCTCTCGATTGCGTATACGAAGACCTCATCTTCTCTCAACCCTTCACCGGCCGTAAGGTTATGAATTTCTTAATTTTTCACTTTCGTGAATTCAATTTTCATAACGATCAAGTGACGAGTTGCTGTAATTTTTTGTGTTTCAGTTGGGATTTTCCTCTTGTTTAATTTATGTAAAGCTTAATGTTGACCTAAATCTAACCACCAGTTTAGGTTTAACGCAGAAATCACTCATATTTATGCAAGGAACTGATTCTAACATAAATATGCATATATTTTGTACATTGAAGTTCTTTAACCCATTTATTTAGCTTTCGAAATTCTGTGCGTGTTTTCTAATGAATTGGTTATATCTGCAGGCAATCATGGATTTCTTCAAGCAGTTCAGTGATTCCATCAGTGCGGATTTGCAGTTCGCCATTGATGATATATCTGAGGAGGACTCCTCTGCTGTAGGAGTTACTTGGCACCTTGGTAACTTGTGACATTATTCGTTTGGTTCATTTGCTCGTAATATTTTGGAGTTCCTGAGGATCGATTTCACTGCAACAGAATGGAAGGGAAAACCTTTTCCTTTTAGCAGAGGATGCAGCTTCTATCGGTTGGACGTTATTAATGGCCAGAGGCAAATAGTGTGAGTTCTTTCAGGCTATTTTGGTTTGTATCTCTTGTGATGAATTCTTGTTGATGACTTTGTTTCAAAATGCTGGAAAAAGAATAATGTGAGTTTAAATTTCATCAAAATTTCCTAGGCATAGTAGTTAGTATATGATGATGAATATCTTAAATTTTTGATAGATATAACTTCAAACACTTAGATTTGGTATTGTAAAACTTCGGAATATTGGGACTTCAGTTGTAAGAGAGGACAAAAATCGAAAAAACAAGTTATCTGGGGGTTAAGTTTTATTCTGAATTTGCAAACTACTACTCTCCATTTCCAACAGAAACAGTCCTACAATTCTGTGTTGTCCATCCCAAAGTTGTAATGTTTTTCTTCAAAATCTCCTTATTTCTTGATCTTGTAAATTTATCGTCTTTCAGTTTAGGCGAGAAGGATTGATTACTTTTTAAGTGCGTCGACTACATTTCCCTATTCTGTGAGAAAAAAGCAAAGAAGATTATACTTTTGAAATGGGAGTACATCTTTTCCAACATTTGAGTATTTCTTTTCATGCCATCCATCTGTTTCATTGATATTGGATCTCATATTCTCATTCTTGTTGCTTCTGTAAACCATGGTTGCTGGACTTGAGCTTCGTGAAATCTACTGGTAACGTTCTCTACAAAATATTTAAAAAAAAAATTACTTTCATGTGGAGAGGGATAACCCATCCTAGTGATCAAATTGATCCCTCTTTCCTTATAATCCGGCCCATTGCCCGCCTTCTTTATGCATCGATAAATGTGTGTTTCTGAAGATACTTCCTTGCCTCTATTTTCATTGTTATTTCCATTACTTCCTGAAATATGTGTGCTCCTGAGCCTTTTGAACCATAGCTATGTCAAACTCCATTCCATTAGTTCTTCAATTTAGACACACTGATCTCGATTTTGTTGGGACAGTTTCGGAAGGGATGCTGTGGAACCCGCCATCAAGCCCGGAGAGTCAGCCTTGGTACGCATTGCCTAACTGAGGCTCGACTATCCCATCGACATCCATTCTCCTAGAATTTGTGTTCTAAGCTTTCTTTGCTTCTGCAGGCTATCATCAGAGGAGTTACTTGGTTGCTGCAGAAGTTCCCCTTCTTGATTGACCGTTTATAATTCAAACAAGACGAAGTGCTGTTAGAAAATATGTTAGCCGATCTTGTTCGTTGCCGTCTAGTAAATATACGTGCAAAATCATGTACTTGTAGTTCATTGTATTGAAGGGAAAAATAGTATTTTGCAACAGTTATGGAATTTTAGGTACAATTTGTTTATATTTTCTTTCTCGGAAAAGTACGTTCCATAATTTCTAGAAGAGTGACCCAATCCAGCATTCATACATTCAAAATTCTATATTCATTTTCTCTCTCTCAAATAAAAATTTTAAACAAGTAAATTTTCGTAACTTTTTTAGGTTCATAGTTTTGGGATACAAACCAAATGAAGTGTGCGTGAGGGTGCGAATCAATTGCTTGTTGTAACACATGCGAACTAACATTTACATGGGTACACTGCGGACGTGATCAAGCTTATTAGTTGAAAGTTTGCTTTCAAACAATTATGAAATTGAAGCTAGACTTGAAAACAAATTTAACATTAAAATTATAGATTATTACATAATACGTTAAATTAAAAGACAATTAATTTATTCGGGACTATAACATAACTAAAATATTAAGAATATAATTATAAATAATTAATACTCCACGACATCTAGTGGACAGTTCCGTGCTCGAGCTGTAGTCAAATATTATTAAATGAAAATCGAGAATTTACAGTGAGGGCATTTCCGTCAATCAACCAGAGACGCCATCGAATTTATTCTCGAGTGTCCCTTTCCTCTCTGGCGGAGACGCAGAGAGAGAGAGAGAGAGAGAGAGAGAGAAACAGTTAAAAGCCACGAAAAACAGTTCCTTACTGGAGCTTTGGCGACTCCGCCTCATTTTTGATTTTGGGCTTCCCGATTTGCCCTTGATTCCGCCGCGCATCTCTCTCCGAAGCTTCCACCGGCGGCGGTTTATGTTTTGTGTCTCAATCACAATGGCGGCGGTTCCGAGTTTTACATACCTACACCCCGAAATCGGACCTGCATTTAGATCAGATAGTCGGCTCATTTTGTCATCGTCGATCAATCAGAGGCAGTTGAAACTCCGGCCGTTGAGCGAGGTGATGTCTCAATATTGTTGTCGGAATTGCGTTTGATTTGTTAAAAGTTGCCTTTGTTTTTTCTTCTTTGCGGTTAACACTTCGTATCGCCAAAAGAAAAAGTGCTGAAAAGTACTGTTATACATGTAGTTATAATGCCGTTTCGTTATCTGTTTTATTGATTTAGAGGATTTAAATCACATTTTCTCATCATTTACGAGTTGAGCTTTAGTTGAACAAGCAATTTTTCATATAGTGTTTGAATTATGTTGCAGTTCTTAGAATCTAAGCTTGTGGAGGGGTTTTTTCATTTTTTCGAATTTTAAATCTGCATCTCAGGTAGCTTTGAATCGCTCAAGGAGGAGAACCATATGTCCAAGTATATGTATGGCAACGATAGACGAGAGGCTAGTGGATAGGACTGCTATTATAAAGCCTGCAGACATTTTGGTACATATACATAATAAACTTTTCTAAAACTCAATGCCTCAGGGTGGTTCGTTATACCGATTTTCTAGTTTTAATGGATTATCCTAATTAAATAATTTCTCTGTGCAGGCATATGATCTTGTTCAAGGAGCTGATGTGAGTCCTGCGTTTTATTTGCTACATGTTAGAAATATTGGTTTTGTAGCGTAATCGGGTTGTTTTAAGGTTGTATGTCATTTCCCAGAGTGTGGGCAAGATCTAAGTGTTACAATCATTGTAAAGGTTTTATTTTGTTTTGCACAATTTTTTCATGCATAGGTTTTACATTTTTTTCTTCATTTAAACTCATGTTGATTCATATGATAATTTATGAACATCATCCTTTTGAAGATTTGGTTTCATATCATTGTCAATGTGCTTGCTCCATATAGTTATGTTTTATGGCCCCGAACTTTTGGTACACAGGTGAGGTGGAGTTACATCTTGGACAAAACAGCACCTCAGCCTCCAACCGCTGTTCTTTTGCATGGCATTCTGGGTGGCAGGAAAAACTGGGGTGGGTATTAATCCTTTATTGAGATTAAAGTTCATCTTGAAGCAAGTTCACAATGAAAACATAGCAAACAACATGAGAAAAAAAAAGCCTTTGGATACAGAGTACCTCGAGTATCACTGTTTTATAACTTCTTGATAAATTTAACTAGTAAATTATTTTTTCAAACAGGAACTTTTGCTAGGAGATTAGCGAAAGAATTTCCTAAATGGCAGGTAAATGAATAGTGTGCTCTATTTTATTTCTTATTAATGTAGTGCCAGATGTTGGCACTGTCTACTTCCTGAGACCTTTCTTCAGAGTTATGATGTAACATAATTACACTTAAGATTTTTGAGGGGGGGAAAGATGAAGATACTTATGATTTCCCATTTTCTTTTATATATTACGAATCTGAAGCTTACACTTTCTTCCTACTTTCATTGACCCAGTTTCTGCTCGTAGACTTGCGTTGCCATGGCGATTCAGCATCCCTAAAGAAAAAAGGGCCTCATACTGTCGCTTCGGCAGCACTAGATGTTTTAAAGCTAGTAAGCAATCCTGCAACCGAGCATCATCTTATATTTTTTGCATGGGGCTGTTTTGATATCACAATGTTTGTCAGTGCTTTTCTCGTTATTAGTTTTACTTGCCTGATTTTGTGTAAACTTGTGATTTTTGGTAAATCTTCTATTGTCGGCCCCTGAAAGTCATGATGGAGAAGGCTACTTACACTAACATGGATGTGTATACTCTATGCTCTATGGATATCTTGATATCCATTGCACAAAAGGAAACTTGTGCAATTATATTCCCTGACAGCTTTCTTAAAGTTGGTTTGTATAATATTATTCTTTGAAGGGAATCGTTTTTAAAAACTGTTTCGTGATACTTATTTTTTTTTTTCTTTTTCCTTAGCTTGGTACTTTGAAGCTCACTCCTCGAGTTGTAGTTGGTCACAGTTTTGGGGGTAAAGGTAATTATCCATCCATCCCTGTGCATCTTTAGTTAGCGAGGTTTTGTTGCTAAGTTGTATTTTCGTAATGCATCTTTTTATTCCAGTTCTGGTAATAATTTATTCATACTTCTCTTCCAGTTGCCCTGAGCATGGTAGATCAGGTTCCAAAACCTCTCGCTCGCCCTGTTAGAGTAAGTATTGGATTTCTATGATCTTTATTGTTATTTTCATTTTTTAGTTCGACAATTTGGAAGCATGCAGCACAGTATATTTTCCTATCTCTATAATGAACCTTAATATGCTATGGCGGCCTTCCTATTTTGATTGTGTATTCTATCTGTCTCTGTCTATAATGGCATTTCAGGTCTGGGTATTGGATTCGACTCCTGGAAAAGTTCGGGCTGGTGCAGATGGAGATGATCATCCTGCTGAGCTTATTTCTTTTCTGAGTAGTTTGCCGAAAGAGGTATGTGTTCATTTTCAGAAACATTCCAATCTTTTATTCTTTTTCTCCTCCTTTTATTTCCTTATGAACATTTACAGTGAGATCTGCATATCATGAATATTGATCAGACCAATTTTTACTGATACCATGTTGAACTTCTTTCTGAAATTCTTTTTCAAGGAAGGTCTCTTCCAAACAGGATGTCGTGGATGCTCTTCTTCAGCATGGGTTCTCCAAAGATGTGGCACAAGTAAGTTCGCGTGTGCCATCATATTCCGATGCTCTTTCTTCTTCTCCGATCAGTTTTTATTCCTAAAACATTTTAAGTCTGTTTAAAACCTTTTTTCCCCCTCCTCATAGTGGGTTGTAACGAATCTTCGCCAAATGAGGATTAACGGAGCATCATCATCAAGCTTCTCTTGGATATTCGATCTCAATGGCATCGCAGATATGTATCAATCGTATGAAGACACAAATCTCTGGTAATTATACGTCTCGATTCCCTCCCTCAAGAAAACACAGACAAGTATCTAAGTAGGATTCGATTCCACCTCATTTGTATGTGCAGGAAGCTCGTGGAAGACGTTCCACGAGGTGTACACATAAACTTCCTCAAAGCAGAAAGAAGTTTGCATAGATGGGCCCTGGAAGACCTCCGCAGGATCCACATAGCCGAGGAGCAAGCCATCGAAGAGGGTGGTGGAGTCGAAATGCATGTTCTCGAAGATGCTGGCCACTGGGTATGCAGCAGACTTGCATTTCTAGAAAACTTTTTTCACATCATCATCATCATCATCATCATCATCATCATATATGCTTAATCTATATGATGTAAACCGTGTTCTCCATTTTCAGGTTCATGCAGACAACCCAGACGGGCTCTTTCGAATTCTTTCCTTCTCGTTCCAAGGATTTTAAGGTACACCGTATATGGAATGCACCACCTCGACTAATGCAACGAAGCTTGGTCTGGAATTGTGTAAGAGATAACCTCGCTTTTTATTTACAGTAATCGGGAACCCGGATCTGATGCTTCGAGGTTTTGTAGCTGGGATGAACAATAATGCCATATTTGGATATACAAAGAGATAATACAGGAGGACAAAATAACATAGTATAGTGCCATTTTTAGTATTAGGGCATCATTTTTTATGTGTCGGATTGTAAGTAGTAAGAGTTAAGAATCGCCCTTTGTTCTTTCAACTCTCCTTATTCTTCATTCTTGTTGTATTCTGGCATTGTCCTTTCAATAAGTTTGTTCCAAAAAAAAAATATTTATATTCCAGAAGTGACAGAATATTATACATAAGCAAATCACTTTGCTTAAACTGCAATTTTATCCAATATATGTATTTTTGTTGTTTATTTTTGCACGGTTTTTTCCAAGGAAAAGAAATACGTATTTTACTTGACTGAATCCTGGTGCTCATTATACTCGACCAATGATCTCCGGTATGAAAGCGATATGTACTTCGTTAAAACACTTAATTTATTCGATTTCATTTTACCATATTGTTTACTCAAATTATATTAGATTATTTAGAAAAGCACAAAGAAACAATCAAATTTGTTACTATTGTTACATCCAAATTCAATTTATCCGACTTTTTTCATTGGGATTGGTTCTTTTTATATGTCGAATAGATTGTGGCACCATCCATATTATTTTCTGTTGAGTAAATTGCATTTCGGGATAATTGCATGAGTAAATTGTATTTTTGAGTTGGCCCGTGGGCCATATTCTTATTTTATTTTGGTCCAAAAAATTTATTTTTAATTTCATACTTGCATTTTTTGGTTTTATAAATAAATTTTCCGTCAAAATATTTTTGCAATTTTAGTTCAAAAAACTTATGATATTTTTTTAATTTCAATTCTTTGCATCGTTAAAAATAATATGACATAAATATAAGTAAATTGAGCAAATGAGGATGTGATTCACGTAATAATATATTGATATTGGGAACAAAAATTGCAATTTGAGTTTTGTGACTAAAAATAAGTATTTGAGTTCAAAATGAAATGGAATCGTGTCATACCGGACTTATTTTCTGTTAGTCTCGAAAATGGTGTGATGCGAGAAAGGATTTATTTTATTTTATTTTTTCCGAGAGTTGCGAGAAAAGATTTCTAATCACTTGAGAGTCCCTTTTGGAAGTATAAATATGAAATATCTCTTTAAATATTTTAATATAGAAAGAGAGTAGAATTTGGAAATAATAAAATAGGAAAATAAAAGACCATTTTATGGAAACAGAGTATTTATTTTTCTACAGAAATATGAAATACGAAACACTAACTTAAATAAATGGTATTTTCAATTAAAAAGGGGAAAACAAATATATAATTTGAGAAGCACACTTGATCTACGTGTCATTATCCGATTTTCTGTGGCCATGGATGGAATTCACTATTTTTTGCATCGACATTCCTTCCAACTTCCATAACCACTGAAAAAGAAAAGTTATGGCCACCGCGGCACCTAA
>AYJT01099168.1:0-13862 GCA_001278415.1 Ocimum tenuiflorum | reverse complement strand
CACCAATATGTATGTGCTGATCACCTGCCTGTGCATTTGCTCCACAGTTTGCTAGCTTAGTCTATATTGTCTTTGTATCCATCTGGAAGCGAAACTGAATATTAACCCACCGAGTAATTCATTGCATATTTGTGTTTATTACTAGGATAGACTGGTAAAAGTTCTTGATTTTGGCTTTCTTTATAGGATCCACTGAGCTCTATGGTTATTCATTGTGATGCAAAGCTTCAGGAGCTTTTGGGGTGTGAAAGCATTTCCGCTTTGGGAATTCAAGAGATGCTTTTGCGCCATCATTTATTGAAGCAATGTTAAATGTTTTCTTTTGTGAATGGTAAGCAATAAAATCTCCTTGGACGCGCCTGTCACACAAATTTGACATCTTATTTTACTCATCTACCTGCACATTTATTACTATTTCTACGTTCTTTCCCTTTCCTGTCCGCGCTGCGTGTTTCCATATGATTTACAATTGAAAGAAAGCTATTAGTGATACATCTAATTGATTGCCTTGATGCACTCAGCTCTGATCCTCTTAATTCAGTAATATAGGATTTAGTTAATTTTCTCCTCTCTCCCCTACGCTTATTAAATCTCTTTATAAAGAGGAAAATCTTGGATCCCTAGATATCAATCCGCATATTCCACCTTTTCCTGAAGCAGCATACCAGTAGAGACGACTTCATTGTTGTCTTTTATGCAAACTATGAACCGGATACTGCAAGTTGTTCGGCACTATCACAACACTTGCCTATGGCTATTTCCGTTGGCCATCATCTTGATTAGTTTTTGGCTTCTAGAGTAGCATAAGTTGAAATGGTGTGTGCTTATTTTGAAGCTGATCTCATATGCTTGATTGCAGGTATCTTAATGGTGTAGCTTGGTAGTTGTTTATGATGACATGACTGATGCCTAATGAAGAACGTAATTCTAGTTTCTTACATGTAGCAACCATGGTGGGAGTGTGATCATTTTGGGTGTAATTGTTTTGTATGTATGGATGGATGGCGCCGTGGCTTGTAATGACTGACTGATGATGGTTGTAATGGTTTAGGATAAAAAAAACTAGATTCTCACTCTGAACACCTTCGCATTGGTGTACAGATGGCTTTCTATCATTCGGTGCTGTTTTATTGTATGCCTTTTTATGCATGCTCATCTTCATCCTAAGAAATTTCTAGTCAAATCCTACACAAAAGTTTGCTTTCCCCGTTCGCGGTCTAAACAAGCTGGAAAATGGAATAGTAGGTAGGCTTTGGCCAAGCTTGAGTTAGATTATTTTGTTTTGTTTTTTATTTTAATTAAAAATTCAAATTATTTATGTAATATGCTAAAATATAAAAATAAGTAAGAAATTTAGAGTTAAAAATATAAATAATAAACTTGATAAAGCTTTGTACGAGTTCAAAACTTGACTCGAGCTGAAGGAGGCCCGGAAAGTTGAGAAATTTAGAGTTAAAAATATAAATAATAATAAACTTAATAAAGTTTTGTACGAGTTCAGAACTTGACTCGAGCTGAAGGAGGCTTGTAAGGTTGGAAAGTCTAGCATTCTAAAGGTCGTTGCGAGCCTTATTGAGCTCGAGACCTACTTGAATTGCTTAATTTGACATTCACTGAGTCGATTTCAAAACTTCTTCGAGTTGACTCGTTTACCCCCGATTCATGCAAGGATTTTTGGACCGAAAGTTTAGTCAATGTGTACATGTTCAAAGTTTGGGTCTTAATTTATTATATTTTAAAGTTTGAAATAGACTTGAAAATTCACTAAAGTTTGGGTAAGAAAATTTTTGAGCAAGGGAAACCACTTTTAAGTTTGGGATAAATTGGGATATTTTTTTCATATACTTTATTTAATTTGGTGATTATAGGGGAAAAAAGAATAGAAAATAAAAGAGAAGTCATAACTCAAGCCCAAAGACTTAACAAGTGCAATTGTATTGGGCCAAGAGGTACGGCCGCTCTCCAACTGATCAGAGGCTCCCTGATTTTCCCAAGATCGCGTAGAAAGAATTGTAGAAAAATCAAATCAAACTCAAGAGTGCGTGTGCATAGATCGCAGGAAAACAATGGCCGAAGATTTGGTGTTGGATACGGCCATCAGAGACTGGGTCTTGATACCCTTGTCGGTGGTTATGGTGCTCATAGGAGTGCTTCGTTATTTCGTATCTAAGCTCATGCGCTCCGATCAAGTTCCCGATCTCAAAATCGTCAAAGAAGGGTATTCCGCCGAAATTGTTTTTTGTAATAGATATAGTTGTTTATAAAATCTTATGGGCAGCTATTGAAGCTTGAGAATTGATTTTTCTGTTTACAGGCAAGTGATAATTAGGGCGAGAAATCTTAGGGCGGCCGCTAACTTTATCCCTGCTAAGTCGTTCCGAGCTCGTAGGCACTACTACAGCAATGAGGTGAGATAATTTCTTTTGTATGTTCATTGTATTTATGCTTGTAGATTGCTATTGAATTAGCATGTATGTATTTTTGGAGCGAATTTGTACGAGGGAGAACATAAGTATAGTATCTTTTTGCCCCAAATTATCGGAAAATTCTTTTCGAGATCTTGTAGATATTTCCGGTAGATGAATTAGAGATAAATATGTGTGTTAAGGTGAGTTAACAATATAAAGGTGGTGTTTTTAGTTGTTGCCACTAAAAGCTGTGGAATGTACTACCAGTGCATTGATTGATGGCGTCCACTTGTTTATCTATGTTAGAGAAGCTCGATCACAGCTATACTCAAGAATCTATAAACTAGCTGATTTGAATAAAGAATCGCAAGAGATGAATTTCATTAATCAAATTAAACACGAAGCCTGAGACTCAGATTTTACTGTGGTTCGGCCATTGAAGCCTACGTCCATGGAAGGTTAATGAAGCTTTTTATTGAATCTTGAGAGTAGAATTACAGAAAAAACAGAAAGAAGTTTTGTATGTTCCTTTGCAACTAACTCCAGCTGCCCTTTTCTTTTTCTTTCTTTTTAATATCTCCGCACCTCTTCTAGTTTTACTGCCTTTGATCTCCACTATATTAAATCTAACGGCTCATTATCTGCCACCTCAGCATCACTGTTATTCTCCCACTAATTATATCTAACGGATACATATCCCAATTCCTGCTAACTGGAAAGATCAATATACAACTGCATACACATATGAATTCACTTCTCAACAATGTATATGACAAACCACTTTGACACTGTCCAGCACATTCACCATGACTCCATGAGAAGGGAAGAGATTGGATGTATATTTATGATAAATATCGTGAACGCATGATGGTCTGCATCTGACATATGCAACTTGGAGCAGTGTATGAAACCGTGAATTTTAGCAGATAACTTGATGTTTTATCATGTATCTGCTTTTAGGTTTATGTACTTCTTGTTTAATGCCTACCAGTATTCACTTATGATGCATACTTCAAGATGAAAATTTGATTTGGACTTGCAGGATAATGGGTTACTGCATGTACCCAAGGGTCAAGGTCAGAATCCTCAGGCACAGATGTTTTCTGATCCAAACATGGCTATGGATATGATGAAAAAAAATCTTTCGATGATTATTCCACAGGTGAAGTTGTGCCTACTTCATCATTTAGATACCTTCTTATAGTTGAAGAAACATTTATTTTAACATGTTCGTCTTTTTGTTGAGCAGACACTTACTTTTGCATGGGTTAACTTTTTCTTCTCTGGATTTGTAGCAGGTTTGTTCCTTCTTTTCATTCTTTCCTCGCATGTCATCTGAATGTGAATTCATAGTTTTAACTCTGAGATGCTCAACTTGGACAAGCTTCATTTATTACCATGTTAGAAAATATTGAGAATTCCTATTCATGAAACTTTTGTCACCAACTCTCCAGTGATATTTCTGAACTTTATTATTTATACCCTCGCGAGTCTGATGTGAATGCTGCACCTCTTGTTTTTGCAGCAAAGATTCCATTTCCCCTTACCCAGAGATTCAGGGCCATGCTGCAAAATGGAATAGACTTGAGCACTGTTGATGTCAGTTATGTCAGCAGTCGTTCCTGGTATTCTCGCTACTCATGAGAAACACATGAATCACAGTTGCGTGGTTGGTTTTGATATTATGACTGATGTATAGAGTGATTAATTTTTTTTGGCAGGTATTTTCTCAATCTTTTTGGGCTAAGGGGTCTCTTTAGCCTTATTCTTGGAGAGGACAATGGTCAGTAATCTTGGCTTATTGTTTCGATTCTCTATCTTGTTTCTTCATTGGAAGTCTAAAGAATTGGATAAAAATTTGAATTGCTAGATGAGTATATTATGATCGGGAAAGTTCTTCATCAGGAAACTAACACAAGTTCTTAATTTGCATCAGCAACCGATGATACACAACGCATGATGCAAATGGGTGGATTTGGATTTGACCCAACCCGGGTAAGGCTTTGCCTTTTCTCCTACTTTATTTCTTGTGGAGGCATTTTTGTTCTGTTGTTTGTTATCATTTTATTCTTTATTTTTAGGGGGCAGGGGATTAAAGAAGCTGGATAATTTTAGGGTCCCTTTTCTGCATAAGATTTTTTTAAGTATTTGATGAGGAAATTACTGTTTATATTTTGGAATTTTATTGGGGTTTCATTCTTCCTCTAACCCATTTGATAACTTACATGACCTTTAAGCAGAAAATCTGTTATTTGCTGCAGTTGTAATGTACTCATTTCAGACCCAGAATTTCATGTAATTTAATGCCCAATTAGCATTTGCTTTTTGGGCTTGTTGCCACTGAACCTAACGAGTCCACAGCCATTTTTCACAAGGATCATAAGTTTTAGCATGCAACAAGTACTTTCCCCATATGAATTTTCTTTAAAGTTTTTCAAAGCCATGACTCCAATGCTGTCCTACATCTTTTTTCCTGGAGGTGACTAGCTGGTCTTTATTTGGTGGGCATCTGATTTTGAAAAGCTCACTGACCATACATTAATCTGTCGATATGGCTAATGTACCACTTTGAGATAGTGGTGGCCACGTGGCAGTTCTAGGCCCAAAAAGTTTAGAACCGAACCTGGCCCTTGTAAATCCGGGCCCACTTCTGGTTCAGAACCGTGTAGCACGGTGCTGGTTCAGAATCAGAATCACCGGTTCAGTTCAAAAAAATGAAACCTGAACCGGCCTGTGTAAACGGGCCCCGTTCATCCGGTTCTGGTTCAAAGTGGCCACCACTGCTTTGAGACTGGTGCCTCTGATCTATGTCGAGTGTATTTTAACTCCAGATTCCACTGCAATTAATGACATTATTTTTTCATAATGGTGAGACTGTCAAAAGACCTGCACCATTCACAGTGATAAAATAAACAGCTACAATGCAATTATGCAGCTTGGCACTATTTAACGACAAATGATTCATAATGGCTATTCATATATTTACATGTTACAAATGTAGCTTCATTAATCTGCTGGTTGATGCTGTTTCTAAATCGAAACTACAAGTGTATTTATTAACATGCTGGTTGACGCTATTCATCAATAGTTTCATTAACACGGAAACATGATGCCCATCTTTCGATCATAATGATAATGTGTTATCACGAGTGATTGTTTTGATGATTTACTTTTCTTGTTTTTTGGTTGGATCAGAGTTTGGGTGCAGAGAAAGATAATCTAGACATCGTCCAACACGACTGGGCCATGCCAAAATTCGAGCAACGAGCAGAGTCAGCATTGAGGAAGCTTGTCCAACACTGAGTGTTAGTCAATGTACCACTACTGCTGCTATACAACCTGCTCTTCTTGGTGCGTAGTTTCCGTATTCCAAGTAATCAGCAAAGGTTATCGAGTACCGGAGCCCAGAAATCAGCAAAAAACGCCTGCTTTTTATTGTTTGTCCCCCCCTCCTTTAGCTAAAGCAACTATCTTTGATGTTGGTTGTCCGTTTTGACTAATAGTAATTCTGTGTCTAGTTAACTTTATTTGACTAACCATCATCTCATGCCACATTTTAGAATATTATTGTTATCATTATTCCCGAGGAGATTTGGATCATACAAGTGTATTTTTCTTTTCCTATGAATCATACATTATTATACAGTATCTATTTGTCTTAGATTGAATGCTGATGCAAGAGTTTGTGAGAAATTTTGAATGTTTCCATTGTGTTATGAAATTTGGTCAATAGTTTCATAGCTGACTGTAGTTGCAATCTGAATGCGAACAATGCCGGCAACTGTGGCAGCGAAGTTTTGACTCGATTATTATCGAGTTATAAATATGAATCTTTTGGTGTGCAAGACAGCCCTTCAAAGGTGGACCAAGACATAAAGATGCGTTGTAATGAAAAAAGAAGAAGATAATAGTGTCTGGGTAAGCAGTGACAACCTTGGACTAAACGTGTCTACTAAAGTGCAGAAACAATTAATTATGCTCCAAAATCATCCTCGTTTCATGGGACCTTTGCATCATTCTAGACACGATTCTTGATTTATAATCTTATAAATTAATCGAATTTCTAAGATTTCCTCAGCTAAATTTTATGGGTTTTGGTCGAGTTTAATGGCACCTAAATGCCTTGTGGAATGTGTATATCTTCTATGACTTCCTAGGAGTTAAAGGGTCACAATTTATTATTTAATTTTTTTTTCTTTTTTCTTTTTATAGAGGTAAGAAAAAGAGTCGTGTTCTAGTTTTATTGGGCATCAAATATCAACAAAAAAACCAATAAATGATGATTCAGTTGACGGAGTGGATTGTCTTCGATTATTGAGTGTCTATTTCTATTATTTGCCCCTTCATATTGCGGTTGGTATCGTGGCTCTTCAATATTTATAATATAATTACAAAATATATCAAATGTATGTAAATTGATAGATATCCAAATTTGATATGGACTTGGCAAAAATAATAGAACATTTACAACTAACTGTATAAGATATCATAAACTATAAAATTTTAGAATTATAGATGTTTTCCGGCAACATGATGCCGACTTGGCTTTACAATTTATCAAATGCGTTTGAAAAATCTGAAATAAAAAATGCCATCTCAACATTGGCAAGGAGAATCAGATTTTCTTTGCCAAAAAAAGAAAAAAAGCACTCTAGTTTATAATTTGTACATTATAGCATAATTTATTCTTTTACTTTTTAAATCATTATAGTTTGTATTATTTTTTGTAACTTTATGCGTAAATTATGACAAATTTAGATATTTGATCTAATATACATCAATGCACATATGTCACATCGTCATATTGGAAATTGCGAGAATTTTTCGTACTTTGTGATTTGAAATTCATAGTTTCTCAAAGAAAAAAAAAATATATGTATAATTATGTATGAATTCATGACTCATCATAAATCGACAATCGTTGCCTAAACTAATATTATGACCCTATCAACTTTTGTTGTTGTAGGCATTATTCTCCTTAAATAGTGAATTTAATTTGTACGAACGATGTTGCCAAGAGCCAAATAACATAAAAAAAAAAAGACAAAATAAAATTGTGACCAAGCCTACATATTATGATTTTATACTTGCTAATGCTGAAGGGCCAAAATATTTTAAGGAATTAGTAAAGAATCTCCAAAAACTAATATAGATCGTCATACAGATCGATTCAACGCTGGAGCACAACATAACCCTTTTTTTTTTTGTCCAAATCCCCTGTTACATAATGGTGCTATATATTTTGTCACACTGTTCATATTATTGACGTATATATAAATCAATGGAGATCAATTGCGTTCATAATAAGAAAAGATTTTGTCTTAGTTTATCACCCTTAATTAATACTCATATCAAGAATTCATATACTGTAACACCACCACTGTGTAACATGAAATCTAGAGTGCTCTTTTACACAATATGTAACATCATTGTGTAATGGAAGATCTAGAGTGCTTTTTTTGCGCTTTATTTATTAATAACATAATTATTCTTCATTAATTTGTAAATAACATGTTACTAATCTTGAATGTAACATGACATAAATCTTCACCGCTATTTAATAGAATCGACCACCAAATATAATGAAACAGGATTAAGCATGTTAAACGGTGGCTTTGAAAAGGCTACTTTTGTGTTTCTTATCTATTAATATTTTTTTTTTCCAGTACTTCAAAGGAAAAAATAAAAGAAAAGGGGCAAGGAGGGAGATACTTATTTTATTTATTTTTAGTACGAGAGTATTCTTTTTAATTTTTTTTCTTCCTTTTTAGTGTCACAATATGATACGGCAATCTTAAAATAGTTATACATCCACAAATTTTGTAAAGTGACGACTGATATGACCCATGTAATTCATAACTCTCTTGAATTTCAACCGCAATAACATCATATCATTCACTTTTAATATTGCAAATAGTATTTTAATTTTCTTTTTGGTAATCTCTCTCAAGGTGAAATACTTTTCGCTACAAATCTCAATGAGAAAAGAAAAAGAAAAAGAAAAAGAAATAGAATTATATGCTTTCAAAGGGAATACTAAGCGAGGAAACATTTTTATATGATGTTAAAAAGTGGGGATATTTGTTTCTATTATCTTTTCAAATTTTAATATTTTAATCATAAATAGAGTTTATATTTATGTCTCATACAAATACTTTTCTTGAAAAACTATGTTAACCTATCCTATTAGGCAAAAATCCAGAAAGCTACATAATACTTGGTTTGAAATGATCGGTTTGATAAAAATGTGCATTTCTATTTTGTATTTTGTTTCTCCATAGATCCAAATTTTAGTACTTTACTTGTCTTTCCAATGAAAAAATTTCAGAATCCAAATATCTTATTAACTAATTCTCACGCTCTATAAAAGCACTCTTGAGCATGTACAAGTTCAGTGATGCCTTGTGCTATCTTCGTCCAACAAAATAATATAAATTTAATTAAAACAATCTATAAAATTCAACGGCACTAGAGTTTAGAAACAATAACCCCTAATAGAATAGAAGAAAAAAATTATTATCATCTCCATAATTTACAATAAAAGAATGGGATAGAAATTCCTATAAAATAATTGACACTAGTATGTTGGAGTGGTGAAATTAGGCATTTAGAACCCCCCCCACCACAAATTATAGTAGAAACTTTAATTACTAGAAACTTGATTTATCTCTAATAATTTCTACACTTATCAATAATTCAAATACTATAATTAAAATGTGTAAAATTATTGTATAATAGAGATTCGGATCAGACATCCGAAGGGATCAGCCCGTAATCAGAAAATCAATTGAAAACAACGGATGGGGCCCACTGATAAGATGACGTGGATTACGACCATACTTGGGTTCGCCGGTGCTCCTATTCCACGTGGCTAGTCGTGATAGGTTAGGAAAGGCCAGCACCAAAGCATAGATGCAGGATCCACCATGTTGGCCAATCATGGTGGGGCCCTTTTAACGCTCTGCCTGTATCAATCATAATCTTTTTTTCATCTTTACAGACTACATACATATAGTATATACGCTTTCCAGACCTAGAATGGGATATCTTGTTTCTCTGCTTTTAATTTTTTAACAACATTTATGGGTATGCAAAATCGAATCGATTCGAATCGAGTATCAAAATTTGAAGATACCGTAAATTGATACAATTTAGAGTGACTTATTATTTACTATAAGGTACCATATTGGTGAAGATATGACATTTTTAGTGAATAAGTCGGGGATATCAACCTTATAAAAGTAAACAAAAATTTATGTTAGACCGCCTAAACGATTTAGACGGATCTAAATAGTTCATTTTCATCTATCCAAATCCATGCACGTTTTGGATCCTAAATTAAACTCATATTCCCCTTGAATTTTAGACCACGGTCTAACCAGAGACCTCCTCATAAAAGTATATTTGATCAAGTTTTATATTTTAATATGTACTTTTATTTTTAAATAATAAATACATTATTCAATTTCAAATAACGAGTGGATTATTTGTGTATAATGTTTTAGGATTAAAGATCTTACGTTTCGTATTCGTCAATTTATAATTTTGAAAATAATAAAAAAGAAAGATAAGGATATACGGCATTATTTATTAGCTCCCACGTACTTTTAATTGATGTGATTGTTTTTCCTTTTCATTATAGGTGGTTGGACATAAACTGTGCTACTTGTACTGAAATAGGAGGTGCTTGAAAATCTCAAGCTGCGGATTGAAAAGTACATTTATATTTGACAGCAACTATTATTTTTTTTATTATTTTAATTTTCTTTCTTTTTCAGAATTTAATTTCTATTTTCAAGCTTAATAGAACGTGTGTGTAAACATTATATTGTTACATGTGCATGTCTTTCCTCCAATATCTAGAAAATCGCCCCCATCCTGTTCATTCTTGCCAACTTGACTTAAAATTTTATATCCTAATAAAATAATATCTGCCCAAATCCTTGTAATAAGAAGAAAAACTTGGATCTAAAATAAAAAAATGGTTAGATTCTCATTGAACAAGTGATATCAGATGTTGCTGGTATTCACACATTTATTCTGTTCGATGAATTTTATATCATGAGTATACGAATGAGTAGTGAAGAAATCACGTGAAAATAAAAGGAAATATGATAAATGAGAATGGATATGGACCTTAGGATTTGAAAGCTCTACCACTTAGATCTTTTTGTTTAAATATTTTATATTTTTTAATTTATATTTCAAAAAATATGATAATTTTTAAGTACAACATATGCAATAAAAAAAATTATTCTTACATAATCCGCTTGCCGAGGGAGCATTATCACACTTCTTTAATACTATTATAAAGGGTGTAATAATGCTCTTATAATTAACACAGAACTTCTCCTATTTATTTAGCACCTATATTATCTTTTCTAATATCATGATGAAGGTGTGATATAAACTAAAATATTTAATTTGTTTTTAACATATATTCGATATATATATTTTCGAAAAAATTAATTTTCGAGGCAGCGAGAGAGAGTGGGGAGGTAGACAAGTACAGAAAATAGGCGGTGATGACTTCAATCCGACGTGGCGGTGCGCGAGGGGACGCACGTGGGGTCCACGTCACGAGTGTACTGCCCTCATAAAGCATCTGGCGGGACCCACGTCTGATGGCATTTTGAGAAAGGCGAGGATTTTCCAGATTTAATAAGTCGAAAAAGGACGCCACGTCGGCGTATTTAAAGGGCCGTGGGCCCCAAGTTGCAAATGATCGCAGCTGGAATTGCGGGTCCCGCTCAAAAGGTGAACGCCACCGGCCTCGCCCGTTGGTCTGGCCCACCTACACCAATCGCATGCACACATCAACTCCACTCTTTTCATTTTCTTAAAAACATTCTCAGTCTTGACGGGAAATTAATTCTTACTAGGTAGTTAAATAGAGACTGTTTGTCCACGTGGCACCCTCCTATTCGTCTGCTGATTCACAACATACTCCATGTTAAAAAATCAAAACTGGAGTGATGAATCATGAGAAATATGAGCAAGAGAACGTTGATTAATTAGTGATAATTTTTATTATATTTTATAATTTTTTTTTTGCCTTAGTTTTGTGGAGTTCACATCTATATGGGGTTCGAGTACCCCCACTTTCATCTCCACCTAAGGTTTAATTTTTGACAAGTATGTTTGGGTAATAAGTAATTAAGTAATGAATTGATAGTACCGTTTCACGAATTTAATCCAATTTAGTTTAGTATGAACGAGCTTCCTAAATTTAAATTTGTGTTTAAAAATCTATCATTTTCATTTAAAATAATTTATTTTATCCATAAAATTATTACAGTTAGTCAGTTCATTTTTTTCTTATATTTTCAATCGTACATACTTAATGAAGTTTGCTTGGAGTCGAATATTATTAAGTTCAAGTTCAGCTTGTTTAATTACAAACTTCACTAAACGACCTCAAAAAATAATTTATTGAGTGAAGATCCAAATAGCTCTATTCTTTTGTTGCAGCCTAATAATGAATGTATTTATCAATACTTAAGAAAATAAAGTTTCATTTTATTCCAAACAAAGATGATTAAATGCCCAAATGAAGATATAAAGAAAGAGATTTGCCAAAGGTGCAGAATGTGGTAATGAAAAAGATTATATGATGTAAGGTAATATGAATGTCATATTCGATCATCAAAATGATGTTATACCATAATCTTCACGGCTCTGCGTTGTCCGCCAAATACAAGGATAAGTCAATGTCCACTTATGATCACATCATCCTTACAATTGCAAACAAATTATAATTAATAATAATCAAGGATGATATAAAGAAATGAAAAGAAATTGTAGTATTCAGAATTATTTTAATTAGTCATTTCTTGATCTTTCTACTAGGGGAGAGGGAGCACAAGAGTCGACAATTATATCCGGTAACTCTTTTTTCTAAAATGTTCTAAAATAATTGATTATTTATTGAATAAAAGGAAAAATATTCGATTATATTCTAAATTATGCGTTTTTTAAAAAAAATAATGCAAGCTATTTAAAATTTCAGATAAATGTATAAATTATAAAAAATTGTTTAGATATATGATGAGTTCCATCTTTTGGCATCGAAAAACTGAGTCAATATGTTGTATTTGAAAAGGTTTGAGATTAATTTCCTGTGATCATACGATAAATTCATAATGAAACACGTCGACTCAATTTTTCTAGTGCTAGAAAAACAAATTCATCCTACATTTGATCTAATTCTGATAATTGAATACTTTTTATTATTTTTTATAAAAGACGCATAGTTTATAATATAATTAAATATTTTTCCTGAATAAAATTACCACTGGAAAATCTATACTTAACCAGTTTCAACTTGAAAGATCCCAATGAGCAAGTTGTGATTGATCACACCGAATCCCAAGAGAAATAAATAAGCATGATATAGCTAGATTGAACATGAAAGCATGATGATCACAATCTTTTTTTTTTTGTTTTGTTTTAATTTATACGATATCACGACCAGTATCCATGACACCAGCAGAGAAGCTCTAACACACTTAACAAGTCGTTTCACGAATAAAAAGATATAACAAACATATGAGTAGTGCACATCCCAAATTGGCCTCCACCATGTGATGTGCCCTTTAAAATATCAAGAGGAAAAAGAAGAAAATCAAATTATACAAGCAACAATGAATTAATAATAGAGAAAACCCTAACTTAACTATTTGTATTAGCTTCTTTTAAAGCATGACCATTTACAACTAAGCATGACTGGTGTGGTGTGGCCTTTGCATCACCATCATCTTATGTGTCAGTTTGTCCCAAGATTCTTTTATTTATTTAATTAAATTAATGTTTTTGAAATTATGATTTTAATCCCTATAAATACCCCCCCTCTATCCCACCATTTCACATCATCACAGTCACTACCACTCTAGCTTTCCTTGAGCTGTTTTCTCCATTCCCCATTTTCTTCTCCCACATCCATGGCATCAGTTGAGGTATCAATATATATTCACATCTACATTTTATTCATCATATTTATTGGATCCCGTGCCCAAATCATGTGTATGTTCGTGTTTCTAGTGTCACACATCGTCTGATGATCTATATCATGTATGAATAATTGAACGTATAACTAAATTTAATTAGTGACAATTTGAGAAATCATAGATGTCAAGTAGTTGTTAACGGAATTCATTATACTATCATGTCGCTACAGACAGATAGCCATCCGATCATCTAGTTAATGTGTGATAAGTTTAATACTATTCTAGCTCTAGATCATGTGCACAACCTTTCTTCAAGATTATATGCGTGTAATGTCTCGTATCAATTGAAAATCTATGTATATGTATAATTATACATATAAATTTAATGAACACTTTGAGCAACTTGGATTAACCATTAGATGTCAACTGGTTTATGCAAACCGAGCATCGAAATTAAGGGCGATCACCTTTACTCTTGAGAATAATTACTAATCAGATATAACTATCG
>AYJT01099164.1:0-13958 GCA_001278415.1 Ocimum tenuiflorum | reverse complement strand
ATATATATATATATAATTGATTGTGGACTCATAAAAATAAATACGTAAACATGGTAATGCAAATCCCTAGAGTGCATGCCTCCAAAATGGAGCTATATGGTGGCACTAGCGATCCAGATGACCACGTAATATATTTTGTCTTGGAAAAATGTATACAATACATGACGCAACATAATATTTTGCCTTTTATTTAAAGGATTTAGACATATCTAATTAACACTCTTATGGTCCAAACCCAGGATTAAATGAATAGTCGAAAATGGCATCCAACTTCTAGGGCACAGGTGGCGCATGAATTGTGGCGTAGGGTTTGCATATAAAATTATATATTATTGTGCAATTTGTCCCGTGAACAAAGCGACCACCTCGCCTCATTTCATTTCATCATATACACCACACATGACCGTGATCAATCCGTATCCTAATTTATTATTTTGAATCATTCTTTGGATTTTAATCATTTATTTTTATTCTTCCAAATTACAACGGACCTTGATTCTTCAGTGACTATTAAACGGGATGACATATGGTTTTATTCTTTTCTTTGTCATACGTGTATAGTCTTATGATTGAAATTCGTTTAAAATTATTGTACTTTACTTATATTTGTAAAATATCACTCAATCACAACCAACAAAAAGCCAACATTAGGATTTCAACTATTGAATAGTTTCTTTGAATGTCCAAACAAGATGATGACAATGACATGAACAGAGGATAACAGAGAATCAAGAGAAGAAGAGTTACGCTTAATAGGGATGTAATCCAACCGGACTGATTCGAGTAGTGATATGCTCATGCTCGAGCTCGAGAAAATGACAAAGGAATCAATGATGCAGGATTAAGAGTGATTGCAGCAAAGAATAATTGTGATGGCATCGCTTTTAATTATATGAAATGACGGTTGGTGGCGAAAACACCCAAGAAAGTGAGTCAAGAAACCCCACATATATTTAATTGTAATGAAACAAAGAAACACCATTACAAATTTTATTGAAAGATTTAATGAATAATATAATGTTAGCAGACATTAATTCAAGATGCCTCCAAATGGTGGTGATGATTAATGGGTCATCTGGTTTTTTGTCGTGATTAACGGCTAATAATTGTCGACCTTAATAAGCATGCGCGTATGGTAGATAAAATGCACATGGCCCCTTGGAACTTTCTAGATTTCAGATATAAACATCCAACGAAGTGTGAATTTAAAACCAAAAGGCTTTGTAAATTAGATGGTATTATGAACGAGAAACTTAGGTTAGAGCTCTCATCCCCAAATGACCCCAATTAAAAGAAAGGATATTATTAAGTAGATGTCAGTTGTCATCATCTGTTTTAAATAGTGTTTTTACTATTATAAAGAGAGGATACTATTCGTCTTCATTATATGAAATGAAAGAAATAACCTGCTAGTAAGCAGTAAATTAAAAACCAAAATTCTTAACAGCAAGCAGCAAATTACGGAACCATAATTAGAGGTATCCGGTTAGACCGCCTAAATGATTCAGGAGGATTTTGGTTTAAAATCTAGGAGGGAAATCAGTTTTGGGTTTAGGATCAAGGACAAGTATGGATTGGGTTGGTGGAAATGAACTATTTAGATCCACCTAAATCGTTTAGGCGGTCTAACGCAAATTTTTGCCAAATTCTTAACAGCAAATTACTAAAGAAAAGGTGGCAAATATACATGGCAAACAAAAGCAAGATTTTCACTCAAATTGTCCAGTCAAACAACTTAAAGAAAACAGAGGGGAACAATCCTAAAATACAATATATATATGGAAAGTGATGGCAAACAAATCTACATTACTTAAGCATGTACAAAATGAAATACATATACACCCTTCTAACTCAAACTAAAAAAGATTAAAAGGATGAAGGGTAGAGGAACTTCGGCAAGACCACAAACACCGAAACCAAATCAAAGAATTAAATCTGCTTCACCTTTTGGACGAGAAGCGGAGTAATGACGCGTATACAAGTATTTGAAGACGAGACTGAAAAAAAGAATCACTCTTCAGGGTAGACAAAACATAAACAAAAGCAATATCGAAAACTTGATGGGATTGTAAGGCAGACACTTTAAATATAGATGAGTTCAGATCCAGGCATTACGAGCTGCAAAATTTCGGTTGTGATTGTAAGGTGTAGGGACTAGAGACAAACCAAAATCTTAAGAGGAAAACTTGACTCGGAGATATGTTTTCTGAATGTAGACCGATAGTTTGCAAACCCATTTCTAGAAGAGATCAACTTTCTTTTTGTTCATGTCCTGCTTCCACTTGGGCAACTTGTAAAAAGCATTTTTGGTCATTCCCAATACAGACTCAAACTCTTTATCTGAAAGATAAGCCTGAAACCACGACGACGATTCATTTGGAAGAAAGAATCAGTGTATGCGTGATGTTGTCATGAGAAGTAGATAAATGCTGGTTCAAGAACAGACCTCTCTCCGTTTAAAGTCAATCCCTGTCACAGGATTATCAGATTTAGCCTTCAATTGATCATAGCTGAATGTACTCTGACCACTTTCACAGCCATTTTCATCCTGCTCAACCTCTTGCTTTGATCCGTTTGTTTCTGGGACAGAGTCATCTGTCTCGTTGTCCTTCATTTTCAAGCCCCCTTCTGATTCTTCGGTCTCATTTGCATCTTCACTCTTCACTGGAGCTATAAAAGAAAAAATCAAAATTCTATGACATAGAAGCATGGACGGGGCATTTTGAGTGTAAACCATGAAAAATAGAAATAGTCACAATCACTATGAATAACAACATAATAAGCCAGCGTTTTCCGATACGAATTACTTCCATTTAAATTGCATACGAGTTTAGATGGGCAAGGAAAGAGCACGAAGCCTGCAAGGGCATATTATAGTACCGGAAGGGCTAGCTTCAGCAGGTGGAGCTATACTTGGCCGGGCAGGAGAGACTTCATTAGATCCTTTCTTCTCAGCAGTCAGAACAGATGATAAAGCAGCCACTGCAGCTGCTCTCTGCGACCCCTGACCTTTCCCTCCAGACCGAGTGGCTGAAGTAGCCTTTGGAGATGAAGTTGAACTGAATGCAGAGTTTAAAGCAGCTAAAGCAGATGCTCTTTGAGTTGGACCCCCGTTGTTTGAACCATTGGACTTCTCCTGATTTGCAAACAATTTAATTATATTTCAAGCAAAAACCTGGTTACTTACAAACCATAGCATGCCTGCTGCTGAGTGGTTTCTCATCTGATGCTCATAAATAGGTATTTATGTTTTAGAATAACTTGTAACCATTGGCGCAAGTGTAAAAGAGATGCTCTATCAAGTCTAGCCCTGAGTGCTTGTGATGCATTAGCTAATATAAATGACCAATCAGGAGCAGAAACAGAATCCAGTTACAGTTTAGCAGAGAATGTTGTTTGTTGCTGAATTTACCAACCAAAGCTAATAGAACTGGAGAAGAGAATGAAAAAGGAAATCAAAGGCTGCAGAAAAAGGTAAACAGAGATATTATAATGCAAATACAATTCGTAGTAGATAAACATAATAAACGAATAGCTTATAGAATATGGAGAGAGGAAATGATGTTTAAACTTGCAATGTCAATTTTCTCAAGGAGCTATTTATATTATAAAAAATGATTGACGCATAGAAAATAAGTGACACAAAAGGAAAGATACTTGAAATTCAAGATATGGAAACCAACAGTCGTGCACAACATTGCACTGTTCTTGATGTACCTCTGAAGAATGGCCAGCACCAAAGAGTAACATGACCTTCTTCTGGAATGAATTGCCATGTGCCTGTTTCCAGATAGGAAAAAGAGAAATTTATGTGCCTGTTTCCAGATAGGAAAAAGAGAAATTTTGGTAAACACAGAAAAATTTAGCATGAGCCTATGATACGTGAAATGCACCGAGGCCAACTCTGTTGGTACACCCAATGCTCAAACAGAACAGTGAATTCTTTTGTTGAAGTTATTGTTCACAAAATGCGAAACCTATTTATGCTGACGAGATTCAAACTTTACTAAGCCAGCTAATTGACAAGTCAGCTTTTCAATCTATATGTAGAAAGAACAACACTGTACTTCAATGCTTGGCAGGAAATATATTAAAAGACAAACCTGCACCTCAGACCTTACTAATAAGATAAAATTTTGAAAAACAAAAATTATATGTTCCAAATTTGGTTGGCGGATAGAATCTTAGAACACAAGAAAAATCATAAATATTTCATAGTAAAAAAAAAAAAGAAACAGCTATGGCATACGCTAGCTTTGGCAGGATCCCATGAAAAATAGGTGGTGAAGAAGCATGGTTCATTTCCTTCAGTCACTTTGTATAATGGGACATTTGGGGGCAACCCCTCCAGGGAAGCAGCCAGTTCGATATATTTCTGCATAAGCTTCACTGGTCAATGCATCACACAAGAGGAAAACAATTTTACCAACTGAAAAGTGAGAATGACCAGTACCTGGCCAATTTCGAAAGCATTTTGCTTCTCTTTAGAGTCAACTGACTGGCCAACCCAAACAAACACTTCAGCATTTGTGTCAAGTACCAATATATCCTCAGTCAAAAGATCATCTTGAGAGAAGTTGTATATTTCTTCCACCTGGAAAATTAATATTACTTCAGAATACGTGTTTATTGTGTGCCAATAGCTTAAACAAACTTTTAAACTAACTGACGTCTCAGTGCATACCTCAAACTTCCCTGGGAGTACAAGCGGCAGCGTGTGGATCAAAGGTGAAAAAGTTAGAACAATCCAAAACATACCGCACTCAGGATGCTATAGTGGCAAGCCAATAAGCTTGACAAATATTGCTACCTTTATTAAAGGAGAATGCAAACAAATGGGGATCCCTGACGATCTCAGAAGAAATCTTCTTACTGGTGTAGCTTTGCTTTCCTCCAAGGGCAAACCAAAAGGATGAGCTTTCTGTTCCTTCTTTGGTGTGCTTGATTGCTGATCCTGGCTGAGCTCGCAAAGATACAGAAGTTGCAAATTGCAAGTAAATATATAAGATACTAGTCAAAGAAACCTTATACCGATGAAAATCTATCGGATGCAATGGAAAATGATCTCTTTAAATTCTTACCTTCAGAAATTCAGCAATTTTGACTGCCAACTGTTGCTGTTCAAATGTGCATTGATTACCTGGCCAACTAAAAACTGAAGATCCAGATTGCAGCAGAAAGCATTCATTTGAATTTAATGCTGTTGCCGCCTAAGCATAACAGAAAATTATCAGAAAACAGAATCAGTAGAGGTAAGCAGGATAAAATAAAAGGACACATCATCAATACAGTTAGTAGTACCACAAAATTAAAATGAGTAAGTTGCTCTCTGAGGACCATTTGCTTGAGAGGAGTTCAGGAGAAACATATGAATCTTCACAAAAATAATTAAGTTTGCAGACCAACAACCAAGACAAATTGCAAAGCAGATATGACTTTTTAGCAATTATAGAGAGAATATACAAAGAGAAAAGGGCAAATCATCTTTTGAGGGATGCCCATGTTTGAATGGAGAGAGATAATAAAAGCAAAAGATGCAAATGAAGGCACAATTGACAAAAGAAACATGGAAAAGATAACTAGAAAGGTCAATCAGATTTTATTGGATAAGACAGCCACCACCAATGAAGAATGTTGAGAGAAATATTAGTTATACAGGTATCCCAAAATTTAAGAGAACTCCAACTCCGAGGTTGCCTCAAGTTGTAATTTCAATCTTCCATCAACTAAAATCTTAGTGTTGCAACTCCCCTCAATATTAGCGTTGAGTCTGCAAATCAGTATTCCAATTTCCAATTTTCCCGACCAAGAGCCAGGAGTTTATATTGTGTGAATGCATCAAGTGAGGCTTCAAAAGAAATGAGGTTAGGGACCAACTAAGGACATCGAATGATCTAAAGCATCGCAAGACATGTAAAGTAATTTTGTGGTGTAGGGAATAAAACAAGCATCAGGTACAGGGAAAAAAAGAGACAGAAGCAAATACAAGCCAAACAAAAACTTACAGCTTCCACTTGAACAACTTTATTGTTATGCGGAGATGTCCCAGATATGCGTAACAAAGCCACACCATCAGAAGTGTATGTTTCATCATTCAAACCTTTGTCAGCTATATAGTTCTTGTAACCAGAGCTCAATCCACCCTAAGATCATAATTTGAAATTTTCAGAAAAATGATCAAATTTTGAATTTTTTTATATACTGCTAAACTATTTCTTTGCTTCCATTAAGTCAAAGAAGCACCTTAAGGACCACCATAGGCTGAAAGATTGCAACAAACTGAGGTGGCTCTTTTCCTTGATGTATTCGACCCTGCATGGAGCATAATACATGACTCAACTTCCTATATTTTACTGTCAAATGTTAAAAAAATAATGAGGATTAGCATTACCAGAACTGGTCTCCCCTTCAGTGAGTTGTACATTGTGTTGGATAGTCTGGCAGCCATATTTTGGTCCTCCTGAAAATTTGGGAAACCACTTGCTTCAGTATCTTAAATCACAATATTAAATATTGATCTAGAAGTCTTAAGATAAAATATTATCGAATAATGACATGCAAAAGCAGGAAATATGAAAATTAGCACAATGCCCCACATCAATTGCTTGTGAAGACGCACAGACTAGGTTATGCAGGGTTTAGAAGAAGTTTAACCTAAGTTGGAACAACAAAACAGTTACCATATTTAAATAGTTTCCACTTTCCATCTTACATCAATTTCCATAAGTGCATATATAAACTTTCGACATTGGCAATTTCTAATACCTCAATGCTGTCTTTTCCAATCCAATAACACAAGTAGTAATCTTCTTTTCTTTCTTGAGAATGGTATGTGTAGAGAACTATATAGCAATCTCCACTGTAGAATTTACCAATGTCTTCACTTGGAATAGGAGTTTTAGCACTACCATTGATCCGCCAAACCTAGACACATACAATAGATAAAAATTCCATACATTTTGATGTCAGAAGCCAAACAGCTAAGCAAACCCAAAGCAATAAAAAATACAGAAGAGATGTAGACCTCTGTCTTTCCACCTCCTTCGAGCAAAGGAGGAACTTCCACATTCACAGTGGTATTTTTGCTAGCTCCCTTCATGGCACCACCTTGCTGCTTCAGTAAAGCTACAGAATAACTCAACATATTACACAGATTGGAACACGTGAGCTTAACAATGACTAAGCTGCTCAAGAGTAGCATATACCTGCCACTTTCCCCCTTCCCTCCTCAGAAACAGGAGCAGCTGATCCTGATGGCCAGGAATCAAAGTTGGACTTGAATGAATGTGTCTCATAACCTTGAATGAGCCTAGTTATATGTGTTGACTTTGGCCTATTTTGGCTAGCAACAAAATCCTGAAAGATCATTTACATGTGAGACTTTAATCTACTATCTAAAGTACAACCATGCGGAATTTTACCTCTGCAACTCGAATGGCGGCTTTCCTCTCGTCAACTTGAGTTAACCGGCCAACCCAAACAAATACATCAGAACCACAATCCAACATATAGCATTTGTTATTTTCCAAAATTGACTTGGAAATTTCACCATCTACACTCTTAACTTGACCCTCGACGATACTGTCAAAGAGCAAAAGAAAGAGGGACGTAAGGAAGTGCTGGTTCCAGAAGCCAATAATCATACAATTGTCGACAAGCAGATGCACCAATATTATCGTAGAACTAAAAGAATATTCATAAAATAAGACTAAGTGAATACTCATTGTGAAGAAGGTATAAGTGCAAAAATTAGATATCTAAACTACACCAAAAACCAGCCAGAGACCTTGGTAAAGAAGAACATGATGGGACAAACAGAATTCATCACTATAAAAAAAGGATGTTAAATTCAAAATTCATAGGACTATACCAGATAATAAGAAAATAAATTAACTGTTATAGAACCTAACATATACAAGGAAACACTTTCGTAAATTTATACTTTCAAAATTTGTCTGCAAGGAAGCGCCAAAGGAGAAAAAAGATCGGAAACCGAAAAAGACTGCAGAAAACTCAACCTTAGTTTTCTTGGTCCTCTCAATCAAAGATCATAAGTGCCCCAAGTTCGATAAAATTCCCATGTATCTCTTACAACCCCAAAATATTTTGAGTATCTCACTTCAGTTTTCATACAGCTGGTAAGTTTAAATATTAAATTTTTTTCCTTTGCATCAGGTTAGTTTTGAACGAACAACTTCCTCAACCTATGGTCAACTTTTTCGAAGTGAAATTAAAAACCAGCTCCACACTTCTAAGCATTTCTTATTTAGCCTCAGATGAGTGCTTTTATTTCAGTCAATATAAGAAGACAATGATACCTGCATTATTTGAAAGCAACCAACAGTTCTTAGTCCATGATAGCAGTGATAAGAAATGGAAAATAAGTACCTATAAAGCTGGGCAGGTGTCTTCTCTGGAATGATATCATCTTCAGTAGCAACCTTCTTACCAATTGGAGCAAACCCACCAAAGAGTACCCAGAATTCACCAGAATCTGTCTCAGCTTGCAACTTTCCATCATCTGAAGTTTGTTAATAGTATTGTATTCAATCAAAGAATAAATGAAGACAAAATCATAGAACAATAGGCCTACATATAGAGGGACAAGAAAACAAAAAATCGTTAGTATTACGAACACACTCACCAACAATTGCGACATCACATGTTCCCTCATGATACTTATCCTTTAGAAACTGAATTACTTCTAATGCTTTGGCCCTTTCCTGAATATTTGAATTTGCACCATTGAATTGATATATCTTTTCCTTTGTGTCAAGAATAAAAACATCATCATGATTCAGCGAGGACCTTGAAAAGGGGACCTACACATGGACAAAACCCATTTGATCTTTATGTAAAGAATTCCATAAGAAAAAACTGTTGTATAGGGATGCATTGGACACATAGAACTGGCCGTGCTTATTATAAAGATTTGTCTTAGATACTGCAGTATTTGAGGGCTCCCTTCCCTACCTGCTTCAATCTTACAATTCTTTTTCCTCTACAAACATATAACCGGGTCTCAAACTCTTCTTCTTCACATTTCCAAAATCCAGTTGCAACACCACCTTCTAGTGGAATGATGCATGGTTTAAAATATGACAAGAATTTGTCACACTCATGCCCTTGTAGTTCTCTGTACTGCACAGCGCGACCACCAAGAACTGCATCAAGTTCAACAGTTTTGATTGCAGCAGTCCCGGCTTCATCCTAATCCATTGCAAAATCTTAAGTTCCAAGGTAGATGCCAAGAAAGTATGATGTGAACACAAACAAGAATAAGCACAATACCTGGCTTGTGTCTTTTCCAAGCCAGAAGTGAATGTCATAGAGATAAGCACCTCCCTTACCAGGACTAGTCTGCACAGAAAAGAAAATATGGAATGTCAAGAACATAGCACCCTTCTGCTTTACTTCTCTATGAAAACAAAAATATCTAAAAGAGTCAGAAAGATTATCTTCTGTATGAGATATACGGAACAAACGAGCACACCTGAAGAATGATATACGAATCTCCACAATAGAATTTGCCATAGTAAGACTTTGGTAAAGGAACTGGCTGGAAGTTCTCAATCCTCCAGATCTCAGTCCCTCTACATGGTGTTAAGTATAACAAAGAACACAAAACTTAAATACAATCAAGGGTAAAGTGAATAAAAATCTTCAATTACATATATGCTAAAGTGACATGTTTGTGGAAATTAATACAATTTGGTTAGTCAATCAAGTTAATTTCCACAAGGATACATTCTTTGACCCGCTCCTTGAAAAGCAGGCTCCAGAGCTTTTGTTGAGCTAGACATTGTATGGTATCCTTCTGATTTCAAAACAGGGAACAATATTTTCAAGCCCCTAATGAAACTGCAAGCAACCAAGAAATTAAGAGGTTAGGATGAACTGAAAAAGAATGGCAGTTACAAATATAAATTCTCATGTTATAGCCAAGCATTCGAAAGACAGAAGAGCAATGAATGAGGACATAAATAGAGCAAGTTGGATAAAACCCACATTTTCACCCTGGGAATGAAAGAAAACAGCAGTCTTTAACGTTCGTTCAAGGAAAGATATATAGGCATTAGCTGGTTTTTCCCAGCAATGGCACACAAGTTTTTGAATATCAACCAAATATCAATACATCTGTTGACACAAGAAATTCTCAACTAATTATACGCAAAAGCCACAAGGTAGATCTAGAGTCTCTCACTTCAGGAATGATAACATTTGCTGGTACTTCTATTGATCAGAAACTCCTTTGATACAGCATAATATTTTGAACCATCAAAGTAGACAAGAAACTGTGGTCCGTATCCAGAGTCCTCTTAATAATGGATCGTATAGATTGCTAAGAAATTGTGTGAAACTTCAAGCCAATGAGACATTTATCAATATTTCTTGAAACCAGTTCACTGAATTGGGGAAGAAATGAATTGATGAGAACATAAAACGTCTGATACCATTTAACAGCAAATGTTTACAAGAAAAAAAAAAGGTTTTCCACAAATTGGCCAATCAGAGTCGCTCTAATCAAGAGTTTTTGGTATTTGAAGTATAATGTGATTTCCAGGATAACATTTGGGTACGAACAACATGATGTTATTTATGTCCGTTAAACAATACCAAAATCTGCAGAATCAGAATAAATTTTGAAGCATGTTGTATTTCTAGGATAGAATCAACTGAGAACAAATCCTCATATATAGACAATACACTAAAATCGACTGTCTCATGCATAACCACAACCATCACCACCACCCCACCCACACACATTAATCTGGCATAGCAATAATCATTTTAACTTATGAGCAGCAAAACCCATGTTCACCAGATTCTAATTTGCCTCAATATGGCTAGGTTATATCCTAGCATCCAATTACTTCACCGACCAAGTACGTATAAATTAGTCACAAGCAAATGAGTTTTTATTTCAGTCTACTAAATAGAAAACTCGTGTATAACTAGAAAAAATTTCCATGTGTTCACTTGTACCAGAGATATTCCACCCGGGATAAAAAGAAAAGTATGCATAAAATCATACTGCTTCCCCAGTTTCAAACTTGCTGGAATTGGAGCATTATCTTTATAACAGTACAGTTTGATATGATCATAAGGGAAAAAATAATTCTATGGGGGGTTCTCCAATTCACCACAACCGAAATTGCCTGTTTTTCAGCATCTAATTGGACCAACCAGCATTTAGGTAACAAACACAGCAATTGCCAAATAAAGTTGTCCATTTCTGAGTTTTGCCTCCGGTGGAGAGTACTTGCACCAATGCTGATCGACAACATCCACAAATCAAGCCAAATAATCTCAAATTACATTCATAATCCTCAATCCCCAGTCATACAATCCCTGAAGTACTACATTTGTTTCACAAAAACTTCAGGCAAATACAGTGAAGCGCTTCCATCTCACAATAAAGAGATCGTAACAAATTATTTCGATTTCCCAAAAGGGGTCAACTTCGAAGTAATCATCCCGCAATAGTTGGGAATTCAGAGTCAATAAAGATTCCAACAAAAAAATACATCTTTTCCATATTATGTTCCTCATTATATTGATTCTATCAATAATTAAGCAAAACACACCTCATGATGATTAATAATCCTCAGATCAACAAGAATCACATCCGATAATAACGCAAGTAATCCACATAAAATTAATGATAGTAACAAACAATAGGGGAACCAAACAGAAATACAAGAAAATGGATCTAAACAGTCCACGCTCAATCAGCAAACCTCTGAGAGATCTCTCCAAATTCTGTCACACTTGAGGTCTATCGGTCTCCACAAAACACTGATAAGCCGAGTTTTTAGATAGAGAGAGTAGAAGAAAAGCAAAAGGTTTATAGGGGGAAAGAGAAGGATACAGAGCTGGCAAATGGAAGAGAAGCAGACACGAAGAGAGAAAATATATATTAGTTTTAAGACAAAAACAGAAAAACTAATAATTGCTGCGACGTAATTGGATTTGGATATCGAGAACTTTTCCTTTTCTATTCTCTCTCTGGGTTTAGTTTTTCTACTTTTTAACCCTGCGGGGGCTTCTGAGATCTTCCTCAAAATTCTATTTCAATAATTGTTCCGACAGTATACTATGAATTATGAAACTCAGTACTAACGCACGCAGAGAGAGAGGTGTGAGTTTGATCTTTTTACTATCAATTTAATTAAGGAAGTCAAAATTTCCAAGTTTTTCGCAGCGGGATTATTAGTAATTTTATTGTCATAGATAATTGCAAGATAGTGTTGTTGTGACTTTGTAAGTTGGCTTAATTTCGAAAAAAAATGTAAATGCGATCGAGATAGTGATATTTATCTTTCTATATTTCTTCTCTCTTTTTTGTATTTAATATGACTAATTAATAATTTTGCTTTGTATTAAATTTGTCATTATTGAGAATTGGACGTGCTCTTAAATATGGAGGAGTTGCATTGGAAATCTATAGTTACGGAGAGAAAGAAACGCGAGTATTCCTTGCTAACAAATAGAACTGAGATGGAGAATTGGATTGCAAAAAATTAAATAATTCGGTCCCAAGATGCCTCAAGTCTGATGGATAAAGTTCAAAAAATTCGAATGAGGACCCGGGCCAGTCCAAGGTCAAAGCCTATAGACACCTCGAGGAGTGCTTCCTCCGGATATTGCTCTTGAACGAGTCCTCAAGGGCAATTTCCATAAGGATCACAAAGAATACAGAATGTCCAAAGGGGAGCAACTTTTCCAGATATAGACATTGAAAATTTTAGAAATAAATCAATCACAACAAAGATACAATACATATAACTGTTAGAATGTTTCCTTTACCTGTCACGATATTTGCCTTATTCATTTTGGTATGTCCCATATCAAGTAGGACTGAACGTCTGTTGAAACCGGATAAAAATAATTCCTACAAAAACAAACTAACTTGTAGAGCGATGAGCAATGTCGATCCACAGGGAAAATGATACTAAACGAGTTTCTAGAAAATAAAAGAAATAAAACGGAAAGCAATTAAACTGGGGGGTTTTGGATTTGGATTTTTACTTAGAAAGCAAAAGAAAACGCGATTAAATAAATAAAGACGCTTGAAAGTAAGAGATATCACAGATTGCGAAGTTTCTAGCCAAGGTATCAATTCACAGTTTGATCATAATTCGGATCGTAAGATGTTTTCACCCATTCATGAATAAATTGGAAACATGATTACAGATGTCATCTAATACAATCTCAAATTGTTTCAAGCGCATACAACCTAAGATAACTTCTATAACTTCGGTAAACCAAATCTCCATGCAAGATTGTCATGATTACAGATGATCAAAATGACAATATTAATTCAATTTATTGCTACTCATATCAAGACTTAGTCATGATTACAAATGGACCTAAACCATAATTAACTGTATCGAATTTGCAATTTTTAGTCTCTAAGTACCCAAAAATCAACATCCGAATAAAAGAAAATTAGAGAAGTAGAAGTATTCAATAAATGCAGAAAAGATAAACACGAACTCACAAACGAGAATTGATTAAATTTGAATAAAAATATTGACTAGAATAATTGTTTAGCAATCCATGAAAGATGAAAAACATAGCAAAAGAGAGAGACTCGCGGTTCTGCTCAGCAACGATGTTAAAAAGATGATCCCTCTCAAACTAAAACTAAATCTATTTATAACCAAAGAAAATAAAAGATATCAAAAACTTAATAAGGATAAGAAGAGTATTTTGGGCATCCAAAATTCGCTGGATCTGTGCATACCTCAATTAGGGAGTGCAAATTTTTGAAGATATGGAAATTTCTTCTTTTATCCCGCTGGCTTTGCTGATGTATTTTTGTTAAGTGAGATCGCGCTTAACTTAAATATTGTTGTCTGATCACAAGAAGGCTGCTAGAGGACTCTTGCAAGACTTTTTTTCCAATCTTCATCAAAATGTTTCCTTTTCGTCTTAAAGCATATTCCATCCTA
>AYJT01099142.1:0-12895 GCA_001278415.1 Ocimum tenuiflorum | reverse complement strand
TTTATCTGATCGTGAAGTTTGTCTGGCGGGAACACTTCAAGGTTCGTGGGAATTTACGAGCACGAGATTCAGTACAATAAACTGTTGGGAATATGTTTTAATTATTTCTTTCTGTACGTGGATGTGCGTGCTAATGTTTTAAATTGGGTTTTGATGCGCCCAATGTGTTTGCTGTATTGTCTGTTCCGGATTTTTGAGAAAAGGTTCCATCCTTTTGTTTTCTCTTTCTTTTTCTTTTTGTTGAAAATGGCTGAATTCTTGTTTGAAGGTTAAGTTTTATGGGTTCTTTAATGAGGGGTTTGTTTTGCATTTTTTTTCCTTTTCTGAAGCAGTTTTTGTTGTTTGGCGGCTTTGTCGTTGGAGAGGTGCCAATGAAGTGCAAGATAGGTCATCTAGTGTTGGGGCTTTTTCCTGTTATGCTCTTATCTGGTGAGTTTTTTTCTCCCATTCTTGTAAAGATTTGCTTTTTCCTTCTTAGGAGCATGCCCTTTTGCATTGTCTTTCTTACCTCATTTCTGTTTCTAGGATCATGCATGCAGAGTTATGATTGAAACACATCAATAAAGTAGGTGTAATGTTCAAAATTATTATTTTTTATTCTTTAAAGAGAATTCTGAGTGAGCATCCTTTTGCATTTATAATCGCGGTAGAAACGAGTTTCCGTCAATAACATTTCAGTTTCTCTATCAGTTCATGTTACAATAGAGGCATCTGTGGGAGATGATGGTTATAAGCAGTGTGAACATACTGTCAAGAACTGGGCATCCATTTCTGCTGATTCTGAAGTCAGCGGCAACCAACATGTGTTGCGTGACTTGCTACTTTTCCTTCATGTACCTCGAACAGGGGGACGGACATACTATCACTGGTAACTTCTTCTGATTTTTTTATTCTGTGGTGTGCCCACCAATCAAAGCATTGTAATGTTTACAGTTAGTTGAGTTACTTGTTCGTTGTGTTTTTTTGTTAAACTTCTATACAGTTTCTTGAAAAAGCTATACCCAAGCCTGGAATGTCCTCGGTCTTATGATAAGCTGAGATACAATACAAGGTAACGTGTAATTTCCTTCTAATGCTTGTGGATGAAAAGTTATTCATTTGTCATAGTTCAGCTACAATGTTAAGAATGTTTTTCAATTAACTAATCCGTCTGCCCAGGCATTTAAACAAAGTACATCATACAAAGAGCATCTTAGTCACGAACTTGCAGTAAATCTATTAACTCGTTTATCGTTGTGAAAGCTATCATGAGAGGTTTCACAACTTGTTGAATAATATGCTGCTTTTATTTATGAGAAAATAGATTGAGTATAATTTGCTGGGCAATGGGCATGCTTGCTTTTTGTCTCCACTAGAGAAAATGAACATTTGATGATATTTTTCATATGCCTGAGTTTTGATTGGCAGTCAAAGCTTGTAATAGACGATGCTATTAAACAGTGGGACCTGTAGATCTAACCAACTGCATTTAATCTAGAAGAAGTATTGTGTTTTTTTTCCCCTTATATTACTATAAAGATGTGGAAATTTTTTCTATCATGCAGAAAATCAGATTGCCGGTTATTAGCCACACACGATGACTACAGCATTATGTCCAAACTTCCGAGGGAGAGAACATCAGTGATGACGATACTTAGAGACCCTATTCAACGTTTTTTGAGCTCTTATGAATTTTCAGTTGAGGTGGCTGCTAGGTTTTTGATTCATCCTAATCTAACATCTGTTGCAAGAGTGGCCCGAGCTGCACGTCGTAAGAAGATATCTGGAGTAAGCACTCTAGAAATCTGGCCGTGGAAGTATTTGGTTCCTTGGATGAGAGAAGACCTCTTTGCACGAGTATGTTCAGTTAACATAGTTGAATTTTTGCCTTTTTAATACTTGCTTAAATATACAAGATTATTCACTAAATAAATCTTGTTTGACATTTTGTGCTTTATATATTGTTACCCAGGCCTTGCTTCTGGGCTCATGTTTATAGAGGCAATCAGTTAGCATCCTAACATGAATTCTCCAACGATTAAGATCTTGACTATATGATGCTTTGGCTTTTATCCTGCTAATGGGTAACTTAGTAGTTAGTATTATAGCTTCGATTTACTTAGATAACAAACTGTGAATGTTCCTGGAAAAATGATTGTATGCATGAATCTGCATTTCAGTATTGATAAAATGAAATAATTACTTCCCGACAAATTGCCTTATAGTAGTTTCAGCCTTCCTGCTGTGTTAGATCTGCAGTTCTTGAAGTTATGCTGAACACATGTCCTCTTTATATTTAGAGTCGGCTCAAACTCTGAACAGAAGAAATGAACAATTGCTTTCTAGTTTGAATCATATTCTTCCGGATAGATAGTCGTTGTTGTTAAGTTTTCAGCTTTGGGGTTGGAAAAAAATAATTGGGATTCAATTTTTTCTGGAATTCTGATTAATTTTTGGAATTTTGAAATGTTATTGAACTGCTCATCCTTGGTGAGATATCCCACACAATTTTTTGTTTTTGGCAGAGGGATGCCAGAAAACTTAGAGGGCAGGTTCATTTAGTGAATGATGACCCGTATGACATGGAAGACATCGTGATGCCTCTGCGAGAGTACATTAATGACCCTATTACTCAAGACCTTGTCCACAATGGAGCCACATTCCAGGTATTGCACTGTGCTCTGTACTTTATAGTATTATCAGGTTATTTTGTTTCGAAAAATACGATTTGGTGATTTTTTTTATGCTTTTGAAGAGGCCAGAAGATAAATTGCGTTAGAACTGCTAATTTGTTCCTTTCGTCACCGAGCACTTTGTAAAGTTCTCTTCATACTCTTAAAATCTTGCCTCATTTACTGACATCGGAACATTTGGATTTCAATGTGATAGAAGGGTATCTTGCATGATCTGCCCATTCGGTATCATGATAGATTTTTTCTTTATAAAGAATATGGTTGGCGAATTGGAGTCAGTAAATAGTGTGTTAAAGGTGGAAGAAAGTGGACTTTTTTTTTAATATTGTATTACATCTATAAAAATGTGTTTAGCCTCCAAGATCAGTGATGGTGTAATGATGCATTATTTTTTCAAATTCTGTCGTTCTATAAAATTATTACTTGTTTGAACCTTTTGTTTACATCTGAGATTCTCAGATTGTAGGTCTTACAAATAACTCTTATTCTGCGGAAGCACATGAAGTGCGACATTGTGTACTTAAGTATCGATCCCTTGGTGAATATGTGCTTGAAGTTGCAAAGGTATGGTAGAAGGATAAACTACACATTTTTTTTTTCCATTTTATGGTTCACTCAGGGTAGGAAAATTTGTGCGAATTGTGCAGAAGAAGTTGGATAATATGCTATATGTTGGACTGACGGAAAACCATAAAGAATCGGCCAATGTGTTTGCAAATGTAGTTGCTGCACAGGTTATTTCTAAGCACAAAACGTCAACCTCCAATTCAGATGGTGCCAGTGATAGTGAAAACTCAGGTTAGTGGGGGTGAAGTTAAATGTTTGGGGATAATATTGATATTGTTTCGGTTGTTATGAGAGGAAAATTATTCGCCATTAACATATTGTGTTGATCTGCTGCAGAAGAGGGCTCCTCGCTTCTGAAGTCTGATGCTATTGATAAAGTAAGAAACGAAATTATGTTTGTCGTAATGTATTTTGACAATCAAATGTCTTGCAGTGACTTATTTTTTCTGAAGTATAGGACGACGATATTTATCAAAATCTGAAGAATGTGTCGTCAATTGGAGACGGTAAAGCAGTACGGGAAAATGTGAGCCTCTGAATATCTTCTTTTCTGAATCTTTCACGCTTTCTTTTTTAACTTATTGGCTACGGCCTCTGCATCGTTCGGTCAGTTGACTGTTGGGAAATTGATGGAAGCGTACAATTCCTGCATTTCGGCCTTGAGAAAAGCTCAAACGCAGAGGCGCACGGATTCTCTGAAGCTTGTTGCTCCAGCAAATTTTACAAAGGAGGTATAGCTTAAAATGAATCTGCATTGTGCTTCGTCAGTGTACCCATCAACTGCATTGCTATTTTCAGGCCCGTCGCAAGATTCCTGAAGCCCTTATTCAGGAGATGGCGTCACTCAACAGCCTCGACGTAGAGCTCTATAGGTATGGTCAGTACATCTTCGAAAAGCAACACCAACTCACGAAACAGAACATGGTTTATGATGTAAGTTACACCTCTTTCTCAATTATAGCCCTAATAGTCGATAAGAAAACGTTTCGTGTAGATTTCCGTGGTGTCTGCTGTCTCTGTTCTTCGATTACTGGAAAACGAGCTGCCTCACGATATCTACCATGGTCTCGTTTGCAGGAAAGGTTAACCGGCAGCCTCTCCGTGAGCACATATCGCGGCTTCTACAGCGCTCCGTCGTGGAAATTTGTGTGGTTATCTGTTACTGGTGTCATGCTGCTCGTCTTCATTTTTGTTTTTGTAAATTCCAGAAGAAGAACTTCAAAAATTAAGCTGTAAATGTGGGGGTTGCATTATAGAAGAGAGAAAAAAAAGGTCATAGAAATTAATAGAAACTGGTTTTTAAGATCATCATGTTTTAGATTTTGTTTTTATTTAAGATTTTGAAACGGGGAGGGGATTATGGAAAGAAAAAGAAAAAAAAAATCTCAGAGAATGAGGAATTGTCTTGGCTTGTGTTCAAATGAAATTTTTTACCTACAATACTATTACTATTACTAGAGAAAATAGAAGATTATATATTCTTAATTTATGCTCATTTGTAATCTTCTTGTAATTTGTCAGCATTGCGTTTCCTATTCGGTATTTGCATCATACTTATATTAAAATAATAATAAATTTAATATTTAATATTTTAGTTTATAACTAAACAGTGAAATTTTAAAATGTATAAATTCAATAATTATATAATAATATATGTGAGTCATCGCTTATCTGTATGATGTTATGAGGACTTGGTATCATTTTTGTATTTTTGGATTGTTAGGTAATAGTGGGTAGCGGGATTTTTGCGATTGTGGATTTTTTTTTCCAAAATATCATTTTTAATGGGATAAATCTTCAATTTCGTTCCAAGCTTAGGGGAAAAAAAAAAAGGAAATATTCTAATTTTAATTTATAGTATTCCGCAAGCTTATCGGAAAAAATATCGTTCGGTGCCTGAAATTTGACGTGAAAGTCTGAAACTATAGATTGTCAATAAACAAATTACGAGCTATAACTCATTCATGGTCTCAGCCTTCCATGTCATTTTTCAGTCATCGAACATTTTCCTACGTGATAAATTTGTTGACCATCAAAAGTGTAAATTCACTGATATATATATATATATATATATATGTATTTGTGTGTAAAAAAACGAAAAAAATTATAGTATTTCAGTAATATTTGGGTCTTGAAAATGTTATTTATAATATGGACTATTATCCAATTTTACAGTGGATAGGGATTAACTCGTCACCAAATATATAGCAGTTTTTTTTCTGCAGCAGCATACCACTCAATACTATTTGTATTTTCAAACTGAGCAACTCTGCTTCAAAAGAAATTTCCCCAAATTCCAACACTAGAATACAGACAAAGCCACAGCCAAAAGGAAAACAACAAATTCTGCTCCTATTTGAATCTGCCTACCCTATCTACTTTTTGTGTTTTCTTTTTTTTTTTATTATTATTATTATTATTGTTTTTACTTCTTCCTCCATGGACGAATGACGTGCAGGGAGTTTTGATAAGGGTTTATCGTATGGTACGTGCTCAAATTATCTGTAATTTTTCCATGCATTTCTCGGAGCTCACGTGTGTTGCGTCTTCTTTTTTGTGCATTTCTCTGCTTCATATGCGCGCTTTTTTGTATCAGTATGGAGTATTGCTTTCTGGGCTATGCACTTTTTTAATAGCTTTTTCATTGTTAGTTTGGAATGGGTTTTCTTTGTGTTTGCAGGAAATCCTAAAAGTTGGTAGCTTTCCATTTTGTTATTGTTTTAAAAATATATCTGTTTTGGCCTGGTGAAAGCAAATGCGAGGACATTTGGATATCCTTTAAAATAAAAAGTAGCTTTTCCGTGTTGTTCTTGTATTTATTGATATTATTTGGTGGCTTTGGTTTGATATTATCTAATAAGTTTTGGGGCAGACGATAATGTTCTGTTTAGAAAGAGTAGCAGAAGCTAATGTTTGTAACTAACGGAGGAGTGATGTTTTGTTTGGTGAAGAAGGAAACATAAATAAATATTAGAAGTGTTTTATAATAAAACGATTTCCAGTGGAAGTTTGCATTGAGTTGGATGGAAACAAAGATTTTTTCGGTTCCTGGCTCTTATTTATTCTCTTTTTCCCTCTCAATCTACTTCCATTCCCTTATTTTGTTTCGTAATGTATTATATAATATGTGATTTCAATAGTAGATGAATCTTTCATGATTGAACATTATAGTAGAGTGCTATTTTGGAATGTTCTCATGTACCCCGCTGATATTTTGATGCTAATCGGTAACTCTGAATTTACTTACAATAGTATTCAAATGGATGGTCAAGTACTGAGCTGGGATATAGATTAAGATGATTTGATTATGGCCATATGACTCATGTTTACAGATAGTTAAATCCATCAGCTTACAAATGGAATGCGTGCTCGCATATGTAGTTAATACATTTATATTTCTTATCCATATGTATAGTAAGGAGTTCTTGAGAGTGGCAATTGATTAGTTTATAAAAGCATTTCTCTCACACTGTGTCATTGCTTTGTTCAGTTCATGTCATTGGATTTTGTTAACGTTTTTGTTCATGCATAGTCCACGAGTATGAGTTGGAAGTGGTGATAAAGCGTCTACAATTTTCAGAAATATGAACATGGTTGAGTTTGGCAATAATTTGGATCCGGACAAGGAGTTTGATGTCTTACGCAGTATTCTGGACTTTCCAATGGAGTGTTTGGAAGAATGTGAAGATGTAGAGGATTGGGATGTAAGCAATCCGGAATGTCTTGGTCCTATTCCATCCAATGTGCTGCTAATGGGGCCGCCAATCATGTCGGATGAGATGTTCAATTTTCAGCATCCTAGTTTGTCCGCACAACCGGTTGCTCCTGTGAGATTTTATAGTTTATCCCCTCAGCTTATATTTATTTATGTTGAGGGAATGAATTTACATATTTTCTTAATTTTCTGAATGGAAAGGATGATGCACACAACTTTGTAGTGTGCATTTTCTATGTTGATGTCGATGGGAAAGGCTTATGCTGCTTGAACTACATGCAGAAAAGAAGCTTGATTTTGTTAAGACTTAGTGCAGTAGGTGTTTGAGATATTTACTATCTAGATGACTTGTTGGATGTGGCAATGCTTCATTATGTGGTTTCGTTTTCATCTTAGGCTTTTCTTCCACGCAACTTTAGATTTCTGAGTCAATCTCAATAAGAAAAAGAAGCTAATTACTGTGTGGAGTTTTGATGTTTTCTTACACATTGGCTGTATGAGAGGCATAAGGTGTTAACTTTTAAATAAGATCGTGATGCAGTAGATGCTGTAATCGAATGAACTTTCGTGATTTTTTAAGCTTTTGGCTTCATAAATTTTAGTACGAGCATCTGCATAGAAAAAAATGTTTGTTTCTCTCCATCAATGAATATTAGTTTGGTATTACCATTTTTGTTTTGGCTGAAATATTTCTTGTTATTGAACGAACAACCTGCAGATCGCTGGACTTCCTGATCTAACGAAGCCGCCCAAGCATGTTGATACATCACCCTCACGTACTCCCCCATTGAGGAAATTTGCTAAGGTCCAAGAGTCCCCTTCATGCTGCATTCAAAGCCCTGTTTCAGTTCTTGAAAGCAGTGGTTCCCATCCGAGAGAAAGGAGTTTGTCTATTGAATTTGGTAATGTTATTCCAGTGCGAAGCAGATCAAAACGAGTCAGATACGCTGGTATTAATCCATGGCTTTTGGCAGCACATGGGCTTTCCACTTCCAAACAGGCTCCAAATGCCAGTAAAATTAAAGAGAGCAGGAAAATATTATGTCAGAAGCCTGTTGCTATGGATTTGTTAAAAAATTCTCCCAGAAATGTTGATAGCTCGTTAGACGTCTCAGGTCCCACTCATCTGCAATGTACTTCTAAGAAGTGTTCTCATTGTCAATCAACAAAGACACCACAATGGAGATGGGGACCGTTGGGAAGAAACACTCTATGTAATGCATGTGGGGTTCGTTATCGATCTGGACGTCTATTTCCTGAATATCGACCGGCAGCAAGTCCCACATTTACCCTATCCCAGCATTCAAACTCCCACAGGAAGGTGACCGAGATGAGAAACAAAGCTAACCTATCGACAGCTAAAATTAAGGTAGGACCTTTATCCCACTGAAGCTATCCACCAATAGCTCCACAGAAGGAAGCTAAAATTTTGGGACTGCCATCCCTACAACATGAGGTTGCTACCATGAATAGTTTTGTGTTTGATATAATGGGCTGAATATTTATCTTTCCAGTTACGGACAAACTTTTAGTTCTAGTTTTCCTCATGCATTATATATCATCACTTCTAATGTATAATAGATTTTGTTTGCTAGGATCATCTTTTCAGTAGTTGGAGCTGTGTTGCTTCTCACAATTGGGGTGAATTCACAGCTTTCAACTTGAATGGTTAATATCACGTCAAATTCTCTGTTTCCATTCAACACGTCATTGTATTCTACTGAAGCATTTGCATAGATTTGAAACACACTGTTATGTTCTTTTTTTATTGAGCAAAACTGTCATGTTTCTGTTTTCTTTTTTCTGCTATATGTTTTTGCACTAATCTTTTCCCATCGAATGAAAAATCTACAGATAGAGATCGATGAGTTTCCACAGCAAAAGCAGCTAGCCAAGCACGTTGATAACGCAGTCCCGCTACAGATTGTTGGAGCTCCAAAGCAAACAAAACTTGCTAAGCATGATGATACATCACAGAAGAATCATGCTAGTGTTGAAGACTCTTGTGCCTTCTGCACTGGGACCCGCGTTTCAGTCCTTGAAAGCAGTGGCTCCTTCTCAAGAGAGAGGCGGTTGTCTTCCATCTCCACCAGATCAAAACGCATAAAATCTGCAGGTACAAACCCGTCGTCTTTGGCCTTACCCTCCTCTTCCGGAAAGACTTCAAACACCATCAGAGGTGAAGAGAATAGGAAAGTGTTATTCCAGCTTCCTGTTGCAACGGATGCCCCTAGAAACGACGAACACTCATTGGAAGTTTCAGATCCTGCCAGTCCACAAAATGCTCCAAAATCTGGTGATGCACGTACTAAAAAGTGTGCTCATTGTCAATCAACAAAGACGCCACAGTGGAGAGAGGGTCCATTAGGGCCAAGAACACTCTGCAACGCATGTGGAGTTAGATATCGATCTGGACGTCTAGTTCCAGAGTATCGACCAGCTGCAAGCCCTACATTCGTTCCATCAAAGCATTCGAACCTCCACAGCAAGGTTGTGCAGATGATCAAAGCAGAGCACACATCTCTGAGGCCAGGAGTTGAAATCAAGGTACCACTAACATCCCCACAGCCAGAGTTTGTTCCATGAGTAGAGATTTACATGATTCTGATGTAACTGAATCAAGTAGAGATGATCTCAATTCGAAACCAAGTTAGTCCTAATTTTATGTTAAAAATCTTTTTTTCCTCGGACATGGTGGTTAGTTTCTCCCATAATGCGATGATGTAGTTAGGACTGTCCACAAAAATGAAGGTGCGTCTAAAGCTAGGATCATGTAGGTATAACTTGATTAGCATCATTGAAAAGCTGGAGCTGAGTTTTGGAAGTGTTTCAGCTGAAGTTAGAAACTGGTTTTGTGCTTAGTTTGTAATCTTTCTGGTTGGTTTTTTTGCTTCTCTAATATTTTGAAATCTTTGTAGGAGCTATCAAAGCTAGAGCAGTTTTGTTTGGTCTTGTAAATGATATTGCATGATGTTGGTAACATTTTATGGAATGCTTTCTTGATGTTGGTTTTTATTGTGATTCGAGTCTTTGGGTGCTTGAGAATTAGGTTCTTCTTTTAGTGTAAAAACATTTCCTTAGAAACATTGGTTCAAACATTTTTTATTTGAGGTCTCCGGTTAGACTGTCTAAATGATTTAGGCGGATTTTGGTTTAAAATCTAGGAAAGATATGGGTTCAGGTTTAGGATCCAGAATGGTATGAGTTTGGATTGATAGAAATGAACTATTTAGATCCTCATCAATTATTTCAGCGGTTTAACGCAAGTTGTCTTTTTATTTTATTTTTGCCCTCGACAAATAATTATTGTTTATTATTGTATGAGGTCTAAGATTATTTTTCATATAATTTTGAGATATAAACCCAACAAACAGAGGCCTGATTCAAAAGCCTCAAATCAGCCCAAATTTCATCAAGTCCGTCCAATTAATAAAAATTATTTCCCGGTGTCCACGACAAACATCATCACTATATATTTATTTTCTTAGAAATGACATGAAAATCTTAGATTTTAATTTCTGAGGGATACCAAAATTGTGTTTAATGATCAAATTATACTTTTTCCCATTTGAGGAAAAATCAATCTCGTTTGTTATTGCTAAAGAATTATGAGTTGCAGAGATTTAAATTATGCACCAATAATAGAAAAGATTTTCAGAAAAATAAAAATTAGGACAAGTATTCAGAGTGGCAGCAGCAGGGACAGGGCTGGCTATGTGTCTACACGTTCTTCATTCAATGCTGTTGGTCCCCTGTTCTTCTCTCTTGCAGATTAATAATTCAACTAAATTTATTGTTTTTCTTGATTCTTTTTTTCCCACCATGCCTCCATTCATCTGAAGATCAAAACCAAATAAAGTTTATGCTCTGTTAATTTTTTATTTTTTTATTTTGAGAGACCAAATAAATTTTCTAATAGATCTTGGGACTCAACCGATTGTTTTACCGCTGCAAATGTCCCATGGATATTATGGTCGAATATCTATGCGAAGGACATTTCCCATCTTTGGATTGACCAGAGGTATTATCATAATTTATAAGTAGAGTATATGTTGTGAGTAGGATAATTCGGTCAAATACATTTCCAAGAAGATCCACGAAGAGATGAATCAACCCACACAAAGAACCCGAAAAGGACAACGAAGTGGCTCGGTCAAAAGACAACATGAGCCCAAACTCGAAGGGTTAATCGAATCAGCCCTCAAGGGCCACCTTTAGGCCTTTGAAGGTCTACTTGAGGCAACCTTCAACAGTCGTCCCAAACAACCATCGATGACACACTTCAAAAGAGTCCTTAAAGGCCAAAGGTACGGTAGGAGTAACCTTCAACACTCGATCCAAATGACCCTCAAACAAAATCATGCAAAATGACACACTTGAAGCCATAATCAACATTTTCCGCGAACGTGCATATCAGGAGTTGATCCTAGGATGAACCAAAATGTGCATAGGCCATTAGAATCACGCTTCATAACATGATTTCACAAAGCATACACACTGTCATGCACTCCACACGTGTAAACTTTCTCTTTTTACAATTCACGCCTACCGCTGGCTTTGGAGCTCTTCCCAAGATTAATTCCCTGTGTTCTCACCGGTTTTCCCGTCTTTTCATTTGATTCTCATATGAATCCAAGCTTTCAACAAAATCACCCACAACAACAATATAATTACGTGCGATTAAACATTATGTCATAACCGCTCTAAAAATGAACTGTTAATGAGAAAAGAAGGGTGAGCCACAAGTTTTCTAATTAATTTCCAATTTCCTGTACTAGGTACTAAGCGTAGTCACATGGAATTTTGGTCAAGAATTGAGTAATTAACGACCTAAATAGTACACTGCAATAACAAGCCAAGGCAACTATCTTGAAAAGCTGTGTATGCACCAACATGCCTAACCCTAATTAGTCTTTATTTATGTAGTTTATTAAAACCCAAACCCACGCAATGTCATATTTTATTTTAGTTAGTCGTCGGCCCAAATGTGCCACAAAATTATAACATCTTCACGTGAAATCGCAGTTATAGTTTTATCAAAATTTGGTATTCAATTCTTGCTAATTTGAATGTTTTGCATATATATATATATATATATAGATAAATATTCTGATATTTTTGTAGTATACCAAAAAGTGAGAATTGTTGAAAAGGATTAGTGTGTGTTCTTTTTTTTAAAAAAATACAGTATTTAAATTACAATAAACTCCATCCATATGTCTCCACAGACTCGAACACTTGACCTTCAACATTAAGAAAAATGTGTCTACCTTCACCCCCAGTGCACCACGAGGTAGTAGACTAGCGTGCGTTGTTTTATACTTTTAGTGATATATCACTACAACTTTTAGATGAGATACTGTACTCTCATATCTTTCTCGTGATAGTTAACATTTTCACACTTCATATTTCGTAAAGGCAAATTGTAACGTTTATTGTCGCGTAGCCCAAAAAAAGCAGAAAAATGGTCCAAACAGAACCTAGAACGTAGCTGGAAAATAGCCCAATTAATGTGTTTTATTTTGTATCTCTATATATATGTATATATTATATTATATTATATTATATTATATAAGAATAATATATTTATCTTTTTCCTTACAGTAGTTGAGAAACGTTGGCTGTCGCATAAATGTCGGATGGACAATCCATTCTGCATGTCTTGTGGCACAGGTTGAGCTTTCTTGCCTTTTCCTCATATACCCATATTGCCCTTATTAAATTTCCACCTTTTCTGAAAATTATCACAATTTACACTTATTATAAAATTATATAACAGAATATACACAATAAAGAGCCAGTGGCAGTTCACTGCCAGATTGGTACAAGAAAAATCCCCTTTTATCCAAGATTTCAATCTTTTTCATTTTTCTGGATTTTCTTTGGTCAAACTAATAAACTAATTTCTTATCTAAAATAATTAATCGAGATGTAGAATTGC
>AYJT01099101.1:0-12613 GCA_001278415.1 Ocimum tenuiflorum | reverse complement strand
TCTTTTACGATACCCTTCGTAGGTTTTGAACGATAGATTCCGGAAACCAGCAAGATTCAAGGCATGGTAGGACTTCTCTCCATGTTTGTGGGGGACCACTTCATCGCCTGTTGACAAAGACTACAAGGTCAACGAGAGCTCTCGAGTGGGTTCAGTAAATACCCTTGCAAGAAAAACTGCTAGAATCGGAAAATTTTAGGAATATTGTCAATCTAGGAACTAAAAAGATAGTTTATTTCTCAATATAGGACCTGAAAGATGAATTTTCAATTCAGGACCTTAATATGAGGTCCTAAATAGAGAATTGATGATCTTGCAGGTCCTATATTGAAAATTTTAGAGATCTTTCAGCTCCTGCATTGAGGATTCTCCAAAAGTTTATGAGGTATGAAGCATACAGAGGCCATGAGAGAGCAAAATTGGCAGTGATGCAGCGCGTCTTGCACCGTCACTTGATCCTTCAATCTTGTTTCTTAAACTCCTGAAGTTAAAAAGGTTGAATTTTACAAAAGAGAACTACAAAATTGACAGAATGGATAAATGCGCCTAACTTATTGTAATAAACACCTTGCACCAGGAAGCCAGCCACTTAGGCCGACAATGGCCCTCAGATTAACAGTGTAAGGGTAACCATTTCCATATTTTCCCTGAGAAAAACAAGTTGCAGAATACAAAGCAGTTGCAGCACCCATGCTGAAGCCTCCGATGCCGAGTTTAACTGCAGTAGACAAAGTAAATCAACAATTGCATGTAAGTTTCAAGAACTGGAAATATTGAACATGGCAGAAGAAAAGGGAAGCCCTTTGAAAGAGTAGATACCAAAGAAAGCTTTTTTAAGACACATGCATACAATTAAGGTTACAAGAACCTTTAACTTTAGGCAAAAAGGAAACTTGATTCTCTTAAAGTGTGTATAAGCTTTTGAAAATGGCAATTCACAGCTGTGGAGAATCTTACTGTCAGCGGGCTCTGTGGACAACAAGTTAGCAATGTGTGCTGCAGAGGCATCCAAACCTTCAAAATCGTCGGGACAATCTTCAGAAAGCTCTCCAACATCAAACCCTGAAATGAAATCATTGCTTCAGAAAACAGTTATTGATATCACCAGAAATATGTCACTCTTTTGCTTCAAACTTACAAGCAGTGCAGGGAAATCCACCGAGTATAGCCACAGGGCGAGTTGGAGCAGTAGGGCATATCCATTTTATCTGCATTACCGAGTTTGTAGGAATGTCAAAGATTGAGGACATTCTTTTACCTAAGGGTGATGCTTCTTAGATATAGCAACTATAGTGCATAAATATTTTTTAAAAAAGGACAGAATATATGTAAGAAGACAGCGCTTACATTTGGAAGGGGAAGACTTTCCAAAAGTTGTGACCAGCTGCAGAAAGAAATGTGTAAGAAAATGAGCAGACATTTCTGTTTCATTTTCGCGTTTATTTGAAAAAAATAATGCTGTTTATATGTATGAATACATTGAAAAAAACAAGGCATGGAACAATTTAACAGAAGATATTCGTTTATTACGTGTATTGATCAAGGTTTCTTATTTCGCTAAGAATGAGATAAGGCAAAAAGAAATATAGACACACAAAAGAAAAAAACTCACAATTAGTGCAGTTCTGTTGTGGGAGCTGCTATTGTGGTGAGCAGCTTATATATCAAGATAAAAAGGTAGAAAAGTTTCTAAGTTTTTTCAAGTTTGGGCAGCCACCACTATCTCCCATTTCTCTTGGAATATTCTCTACTAAAGTGTTCCTCATAGGAGGAGAAAATAGTTGTCCCTCCATTGACATTCTGTTTATACGAACTTTTTCTCGCCCGTTAGTTATATAAAGTCCACTCATACACAGCCACTTTCGCGTAAAGTATATACTATTACAGAGAAACATGAAAATATGAACGAGATTTTGTTGTTGTAGATCATGCTAGACAGCATAAAGTTTCACAACACATAATAATAAAAGAGTTTTATCCTATACACAGCATGAGAATGATGATAAGGCGCATAACATCAACTTATAAATCCCATTAACCAAAACTGTATCGCATTACAACAGAAATGTCAATTTCATCAACTTAAAAATGGTGGTCTGTGATAACCCAGTTCTAATAAAGTAAGCATTCAAATAACTAAAAAAACACGAAATAAAAACAAGAAAAAGATCAAACCTGGAGCCATTGTCGCCGAGGCCATGCAGCCAAACAATTGTAGCCTGATGTTTCCCTTTAGGCTTCACCACATATGTCCGCCCAAATTCAAAGGGCCTTCTAGTTGTTCTACTCCCTAATAATCATAACAAACAACTCGAATTCGACTCAAAAGAATTGGAGGCAACTACTATTGAGAAACAAAATCAAAGCTAAAATAGACATGCTTTCCTCCACAACAATAGTTTTATTAACTATAAGAAAAAAAAATTGTTCTTTTGTAAGCAGACATTTAATCAAACACAATGCAGACGTGTGGCCAAGAAAGGCAAAGAAGAAGGGATTGAAGAAACTAACCAGACCCCATTGATGAATTTGAATAGCTCATTTTGAGAAGATGAAACTGCACCTCTGAATTGTCAAGAATCCCTTTTACGGAGTAAAGTAATAAATATGAACTTTTGAAAACTTAATATGTAATGAAGACAGCTGAAACTGAGGCTCCTCTATTTATACTTAAATGGGTAGGTTGGATATGGAATAAAACATTATGTGTAAACCAGCTGCACAAATGCCTAGAAACTCAAAAGGGGGAGAGAGAAAGAAAGAGAGCATCCATGAAAAGGACAAAAAGCAGGCAATCTTTTCATCAGCAAAGAATCAAAACCAGCATAAAATTAGGACAGCCCATAAAAGAACACATAAAAATAGCGGAGTTTAAGACATTCATTCGATAATTTTCCTGAACCGTTGAGGTTGGAGTGCTCTAGTGTAAGAGCATAGAGAGAGAATCTATGCTTCTTGGCAGTGACTATAAATAAAGCAAGCCCTCCAACTACAACTTCAAGAATATTTTCTGAAAACAACAGGGGGAATAATTCAATTTGGGAAAAAAGAAAAAGGAAAAATATCTCCCTCTCAATCATTTGTTTATGCATTTTCTGATGATTGGTGGATGCCCATTATCTTGAATGTGAATTTCAACTGTCTAATTTATCATCATTGTGTTGTAGTACCACAGCATAATTCGATTAATGGGATTTTTGAGTTTGTTTGGTATATTTCCCTTAGTTATGTATGTCTCAACACACACAAAATGGAAAATTCTCTTTGCAGAATTTCTATCTTTCATTTATCGTTATGTCTCGTATTTTCACTTGTCTAAATATATACGTGGTGGCACCACGTTGTTAGTAGGCATTCATGATTTTTTAATGTTGTTAGAATTAAGGTAGAAAAAGATTGTTTTGAAGTTTAATTTGTTTGTAATGATAAAAGTCCAAAACTGGAGTTTTTTTTCTTGCATGGCATCCTGTGACTGCAACAGGGCGTTATCTTACTGTCTGTGTCCCTTTGTGAAAAATTAGCTGTTTTTATTATTCTTTTTTATTTTATTTTTATTTTTTACCATTCTTTTTCCAAAAATTACAGTATGCTAATTCAAATGAAAAAAGTCATGGTACAATCACTTTTTTCTTTATATTGTTTTAGGTGACTTGATTTTTTATTCCGAAGAAATATATGATTATGTAATTTTCTTTTTGTATTTCGTTCAACTGGTCGTTGACATTGGTTGCAAACTTACAATAGATCACCTACAATGATGGAAAAACTTTGATATATTCATCAATATACGCGCATATTCATCTTGGCTAAAAACCTTAAAAATGAAGAATTTAAAGAAAACTATTTAATTAAGAGATATGACTTAGCCAGTGTAGTATCTTCAAATCATGATGATGGAAGAAAAAGTTTATTATGGATGTGCATAAGTTCATATTTGTGTGTCGAACATAGTACCTTCTAATGTTTTAGTAGTAAATATTCATGTATAAAAATTTTTTGACGAAAGGACTAGAGAGTTCCATCCCTGCGCCTCCATCCCAAAAAAAAATAATGGACATGATATTTTGTGGTTATTATTTTTGAAGTTGTACACATAACTATCAAATTAAAAAACAATACAAATTAAATATATAAAATGATTCATTAATTTAATAAATATAAAATCGACTGGCCCGGTTCCAATATTTAAGCTGAGACGAGAATCAAGTGAAATGCTTTTAGTTTAACCGAACCCTTTGTTTTGATCTGAATCGAATGTTTTAGATTCTATTCTTGTTTTTCCGTCTCTAGTATATTTATCACATGAAATCTGTGGTTATGAAAAAAAGTGTAGGTTATTTATTAGATTTAATCAAATATAAATAGATAAAAAGGAAATTGTGGATAGAATGAGCATTTGCAAGGGAGAGATTTAGCAATAAGTGGGCCGTGGAGAATGGATTCGGTGGCCCACTATCTGGTCAGCAAATGGGCCCAACTTTTACGAATTAATCATGGCGTCATGGACTTTACTACTCACATGTTTGGTTGTTATAATAAGAACAAAACCATAATTATGATTATTAAATCAACATAATTATGATTATTAAAACGAGTAATGATGACATATCATCTCACACGATCTCACCAGAGATTAGATTGGGGAAAATAATGCTATTGGAATGATATTTTCAAACCTTAAATAATTTCACAAAATCCATTACCTACAATAAGCTTTGCATTCCTTTTCCAAAAAAAAAACAAAAGAAAAGTTTGCATTGGCCTAAAACACTTATGTTTATGTTTCTGTTTATGCTTTTCTTTTTTTTTTATATATATTCGTGAGATTTTTGTTAAATAACGACCTCCTCTCTTTTAACATGATTATGCTTCACAATTACTAATCAAATAATTAAATAATTTACTCTGTAAATAAATTTATTAATTATATAAATTTTATATGATGGAGAACATAGTATTTATCACATAAAAATATTTATTGATAAAATTTGCAATTTATTAATTAACTTGTATATATTAATTATAACAGCGTAAGAATTTATGGACGTAACTTGAGAAAATTATATTAGGTCACGTTTGGTTAGTAAGTTTGGAATTGGGGAATGAAATAAACCCAAAATAAGTTGTTTGGTTCGTAATTTTGGAATGGATATTGGGAAATAATTCCCGGATATTTGGGAATCAACCAAACTTTTTAACTTGATGGGTTTCATTCTCAATCCCCATAATCATTCCCTCTACTATCAAATTCATTATCATAGTGATTACCGACAATTAAACCAAACTCCACCTTAATATGTAAATAGATCACAATATTATTTTTTTGGTACTGTATATAGCATGTCAAGTTGTCAATAGTTTGATGGTTACAGTTCTTGAGTATATATTAACTCGCATGATTTATATATTTTATTTCCTAAAAAGGTCTGTCACAACTATTTATGGTTATCTTGACTATATTCATTTGTGAATGATCCCATCACACCAACTTGCCTTTAAAAATTAATGAATTGCAGGGCTTCGCCGTTTCTCTAATATATTTCCTATTCTTGACTTTCATTAAAAACAATAATGGTAAATGGAATTTTGGTTTTCTATACTGCAAGTGACAAAAAGGCAAAGCAGCTCATACTATCGCCATATGTTTCAGTCTTTAAACATTGTACTTGATCATAATATTTTGGATTTAACCTCGTTATTGATATCTATAATTTTCTTAACGAAGTAAATAATAAAATAATAAAGAAACTGTTTAAGTCAAGGATGACTGTATCTTACTATTTATAAAGTGATCACTTTCCTCGATGTTAATTTATTTAAATATTAAAATTATTCGATTAAAATTGTTCAATATATTCATTTCTCGATTCAATAGAAGCTCAAAGAGGTAGGTAGAGTCTCCCAAAAAATTATGAGAGATATAAAAAATGCATCTTAGTAGGAGCTTTTCAAAGAAATAGTTTAGTAATGATCCCTTTAAATTTGAAATGTATAGTTTCCTATTCCTGCTTGATCCTCAAAATATGTTAAAAATTAAAAACGGCGAATACATCCACCTCCAGTTTTACATAAATATATATCCATGAATTTAGTACTCGAGTTTTCTGAAATTATATATATTACAGTAGAAAACATGTCTCTGCTCTTTTTGTTGGTAAAAACAAAAATGAATTCTTCTAACATAATTATCTGTAATTTTCAAAAGTCATGATAAACCATTTGAGTTATGACTCAAAATTAATGATCATTATGCTTTAGAAAGTTAAAAAGAAAAGGAATAATAATGAAAGAGAATCTGGGTTTAATTAAGGGGAGTTGTATACAAACAAAAGACTTTTGGTCCTTCCTTTTAGGAGAGTTGTTTAAGACAAATCTTTTTTTCATGTCAACTCCACTACTGCCTATTTACTCAACAAAAGTCGAATCCATCATAAGTAAAAATATATACTTTCTTTCTACAATTATAGGTCAATCTAATTTTATTTTAACTAGGATTAAAATTTATGCCGTTGCCACTGCTTTCCTGCTAATTTTAAATATCCCACATTTAAATTATTGGCTTATAATTTGTGTGGTTGTCACTGAATCTAATTCCAAAAAACAGAAAAAGATGCCATGCACTTATAAACATTTTTTCCATATGAATTTTTAAATGAGGAATTATGCTACTTTTTTTTTTAAAATTTTAAATACAATACTAAACAAATCTCACCCTGATTTCCCCACATAGACTCGAGTCCTTGATTATAAGGTTATGAGAAAGGTGTTTATCACTAGACTCAGAGGTGATAGATGGAATTGTGGCTACTTTAGTTCTAATTTGCAACATCCTAATTACTTTACCATAATTTTTTGTTTAATACTGATTTTTCTTTATATAGTATTAACTAGAAAAATAGCCTAATCAATAATTTGAAAACTTATTTTTGCAATTTTAAATGTGTAAATTCAATTCTTATATATTCTAAAACGAATGACTTTCTTTGTTAATTTAGTTTATATTTAATTGATAAACGCTGTTCTTATCTTTCATCTTTGACAAATTTGTAAAGTGCAGCTGAAAAAGTTCTCCCTTTTTTATTCCTCAATTAACAAAAGCTAAAAGAGAACGATATTCTCATTTAAAGATTGATGTGACAATTATTTCTCTTCAACTTCTCTATATCATTTTCTTATTGTACTTCATATGTTATTATTTTAGTGGAATGTTTTGTGATATCAAATATTAAAAGTAACTTATTCATTACCCTCGCTTTATGAGTTGTCGGCTGACCTTAATGTATTTTATTCTTTTTTCATGGGTGCATTAACTTGAATAATTACCTAAATATCGTGAGTTGAAGGACGTTATTTTTGGATGGAAATTATTATCACACGCACATATATACAAATTAAAACTTTAGGAATATTGTGAATAAAACTGGCGGTGGGAATTCATTTACAGTCGAGATGGCATGTGATCACATCGGTCCGGGTCCCCTGTAACACAATGATGTTACATATTGTATTACATTGCTTGAATTATTGACAAATGTACAAATTAATGGAGATAAATCACGTCCCTAATAAAGAAAGATTCTATCGTAATTAATCTTGCTTGATTTGTTCACTTATCAATAATTCAAACAATGTAACATAATCACATAAATATTTTGAAATTATCACGAATTTTTTTTTTTTTGAAACGGGACTCGTGAGAGAAGTCTGAGAACACATATTTGCGATATCTATCATATGATGAATTAACTTCATTCGTTAAAAGTTAATTAAATGCGTAAATGATATTGTAGAGTTGCAAACACTGGAATTCATTGTTTTCCTTGTATGACTTAATGTTTTTTAACTTTCTTGCATCTGTAAGTTTTTTTTTTTTTGGTACAACTCCGACTACATCATATTGAAGCCAGTACTTGAATTGATCCAGTGGCTCCTCAAAGTCCTGCACGCCACAAGGAATCGTCACTCCGATGGCTACTATGCAGTCAACCACTATGTTGGCCTCTCTATACGCATGTTGGATTCTCACTTTCCAATTTTGTTGCATAAATTCCTTAATGCCTCCAGGTAAATCTCCATGCCAATGACTTTCTTCCGTAAACGCCTTTACCATTTGATCTCTTATTGTCATAATCGGCAATAGTCCTCCGATAACCTTTTTCCCAAACGACTCAAAAGCCGTGGTTAAATATATTATTTTAATTTTATACCGAAACTCTTAAATGTGGCATCTAGACAATAGAAATATATCTAACTATTAGTGATTATATCCTAATTAAATTCTGGTGTGAACAATAATTTATTCCTTATTATTATATTGTTAATAGATCCGTACACTTGTGAAATCACGCGTCCAAAATAATTTAGTGATCGCATATCGATACCAAATGTTGGGGCAAGGTTATTCTCCCAGAAGGGATTAAGTGGGCAAGTTTATTTTTCTCCATCTAATTGTCTCTCTTCCTTATATTCCAAAAGTTCTATATGAAAGCACAATTTGTTCTTTTTCCATTATTAGCAATATTGACAAAACTACAGGCCATCTTTCGAATCAATTCTAAGTTGATTCTTTTTCATTACAATCATCATTATTTTTCTGAGTTAATTAGCTGTAAGCATCCTATATTCTCAATTACTTAGAAAAGAAAATTAAATAAAATTTTCTGAAAAGGAGCAGTCCGGTGGTATATTTGGATCACGTATTTTTTTGTCCGGCCTGATGAAAATATGTAAAATTCCTAATGTTGATGGATCAAACACTGCAAATGAAGGGAAAGTCTATTTTCAACACCACAACATACAAAAACCCACTAGCACATTAACCTTACTTTTCAGTTTTCACACATTTACTAACAGTGGTTATTACATTGGACTGAAAGTAAATTAAATTGAACACATTGATGTTAACTGGTAAGTATAATTTTCTTCAATGGTTCTAACTGTCTGCTCGGCCGCCGCATGTGTATCACAAGATTGTAATTGAATCAGAGAAAAGGAACTCTTCCGGTACTTGGAGTCTTTGCACATAAGATTTCTTATTTCCGATCTTTCTGAAGTAAACGAAAAAATTGATCTTATAATCTGAAACATATTAGAGAGAAAAATATGAATTTTGAACTTGGAAACTAGGAAATTAACTTTGAAAGTCGCATAAAATCCATAAAGACAATCAGCAACAAGATTTAAACTCCAAAACGACATTTAACAAAAATTAGGGGTAGTATATTTTTATAAGAACACACAAAATAATGACTTAGTTTACATCATTTCCGAATCCATTCCAGTCCACAAACTCCGATTAATTATTAGGAAGCAGCAACAAGACATTTTTTAATTACGTTGATGTTTAATTAGAAACAAGTTAGACAAGGATCCGTACAACAGCTATTATCATATCACCGAGGTACAGTAGGTAAAATATTATCAAGAACATCTCAATTCTCACATATACATATAATAATATAAGATTTATAGTCCATGAGAAAGATAAAGTATAATTAAATCCCACAACTTCTAACAACGAAGATTGTGAACAAGGAAATACAGACACTTTATCAAAATGATTAATAAAACCAGTCAAAAAGTATCCCAAAAATGCATGTTATTTCATCGCAGACATAAATTTGCAACTCTTTGACTTTGCAAGGTAAACCAATAACAAAATGTTCAACAATTGCTCCAAAAAGCACAAACGATGCAGATCTTCAATTCAGAAGACAATAAAGTGCCATCAATTATTTTGAGCTCCATGAGAGCTTGAGTCTATTTCAAGGAGCAGACCGAGCCATGTTTTGGAGCCCTAAACAGCTTATGTTGTTTCCAAAGCAAAAGCAAGACTAATATATCCATAAGAAAAGCAAGCAAAATGAATAATCTCTTCAATCTTGAAGAATATTACAAGATCCATCATTCTCTCACCCGCAGCAAAATTGCCAACCGTATTAATGTTCAGCGATGATGATATCCTCATCATCTCCATGTCCATCAGGAGGTCCACCAGGACCAACCACTTCCAACTGTTGACCAAAAGAAACAGTCATGAACATTTTGAGAGCAATAACCATGTGGAGTTGCAATAGCATATAAAAATTTATGTCCTTGCACTAGTTTGGACATAGAAAGCATATGTTCCCAGGGTTTAAACTTCAAAAATTCAATGATTCCTGTATAGCATAGGCCTAAGTAGATATGCTCCACTTTTGGTGTCTTCTGAGAAAAATATAAATCACCCCCAAAAGAATTAAGATGTAAAGACTTATTTGACCATAACAATTTATTGTTTTGTTTCAAAATGCTCCTAACAGTTCAAGACACACTAGTAGGCAAAGAATTAGCAGAAGCACTCCTGGTGAGATGATGGGACATCACTGCACAGTTTGAGAAAACATTTCGGGTAGCTTTTAAGTTAAATTCACAAGCATGCAGTTCCAACTGATTTTGAATCTTAGGTTATTTTAGCAACCAATCGAAACATTGGCATAATCCACACTTTTGCAGCTTTCTGTATACTGCTGCTACAAAAATATATGGAAATTGTAATTTTAATTCAGGTGGTTGGGTGAAGTGCTCAGCAAATAGGTTCTCTCAAAAACGAGATGTGACGTGAGCTTGGTTTTATTTGAAATTGAAATACTTAATTAAAGAAAAATATCAGTAAAGAACATGTAACAATGTTCAGTTTTATATGGGAGACTTGATATGAGAAGTGCCAATGAATTAAAGCACACAAAAGCTCTCTCTTCCTCCAGTTCCTCTTGATATGTGCAGAAGTGAATTTAAAATCTTAAAAGAAATACAAGTAAAAGCTAACAACAATGAATTACAAGGCCTGGACCTATTACTTCACTGTCAATTTCTCTTGCAATGACCGAGTAATATGATTCTAAAAGTACTCAACATTAACCTAGTCCTTTTGAATCACCCTACTCCCGATCTATGCTAGTTAATTAGAGCTTCACGTACTTACCTCAAAGTACTGCGAGCATACTGGGCATTCATGCGGCTTACCCTTCTCCAGCCAGAACCAAACAACATCATGTTCATCCTCTATAGAATTATAGGTAATCATACGGTCAGAGCGTCAGTGGCAAAGGCAGAAGTAGAACAATTTAACGTGTAAGTTGTAACTTATACAAATAGATGAAGAAAAATATATATTCTTACCGCCTTCACCACCAGGACATCCCACTATTCGTTTGTCATAATAAGACCGGATCACAGCAGGTTCTTCCTGCCAGCAATCACAAGTTGAGATAAGCATTACGATTAAGAGAGAGGAAGAGAGAGATGTTCTTTTCATCTTTTGTTTTTTTGGTAGGTTTTTTGGTCCATCCAATAAAAAAACAAAGAAAAAGATTCTTTGGGTTATTGATTATTCTATATTGTGTACTAGTGTGTATTGGAGGATTATCCTGTGAAGAACCAACCCCAAAGGTTTTAGGGTTTCAACCATAGCAAAACAACTCTGAGTTTTGACCTGCCCTTATAGTAGTATTGCTCCTGCGTTAAAGTAGACTTTGCCAACTAAAACACAAAGGATTGACGTATAGGCGATAAGATTTTTGTCTCTTTACAAAATGGTGGAAAATCATTGGTCATTTAGGCTATGTTTGATCTGTAATTTCTTTTTGAGAAAAGTGCATTTCATTTTTTTAGAAAATAAATTCTACTTTTTCTCTCTCCTCAATTGAAAAAAAATACAAAAAACAACTTCTCATAACTTTTTTAGGGTACTTAACTTTTTTAAGATACACATCACACGGAGCCTTAGTCTCTTCAATTCAGTTTAAAAGCACTAGTGTTTTCAGAACAGAGATAGGACGCCAAGGCACAAAAGCTATTCTACTGTTTTTCAGCGAACAACAAAAAGCATTATGAAAATGAGAGTGATATTGTCAGACATATAAGTTGGGAGCCCCAACTTATCCCCAAAGCATAGTTATAGCTTAACGATTGAACCCCCCACTCATATTGCCATCCACGCTTCCATGTGGATCCAATGAGGGACATCATGACAATCCACCCTCCACTCTTAAACCAGATCCATGGCCGGTACATTCTAGGCAAAAACCTATACCGAAGCTTACATCCGAGTAGTAACCATTAGGCCCACCACCCAGGCACCCACATATTGGGTAGCTCCTTTAGATGGTACGTCTAGGTGGCAGGTCGGACCAAACTATTAGGCATTTAAGTTGGGAGCCCTAACATACCCCAAAACCATAGGTAAAGGAAAGGACTGGCCCCCAGTTATATGTCCATCCACACTTTCATGTGGACCCAATGCGAGACATCATAGTAGACAGCAATTGCACAAAAGTAGGGACCAACATTTGAGGAAGTAGTAGTTTATTGAACCAGGGCACAGATTGGTTAGTGTTTGAGGGGAGAACCAATGTTGGTTTTGATGTCATGGTGACATAAGTCCATGTATCAACCTTTTGGTAAGAGGGACTCACGAAATAGGTAACACATGTAATGCATCTAGTAACTACCATAAGACAGCTAGACAAGAGTTATGGACTTCAGCTACATGTATCAATATCACTTGCATGCTAGAATACAAGTTTGAACAAATGACAATAACTATATTATAGGAAATACTGCCACAATATAT
>AYJT01099097.1:0-11421 GCA_001278415.1 Ocimum tenuiflorum | reverse complement strand
ATGGGCGGATTTACTGGGAGGGGTGGGGGGTGAATTAATACATTTTTTCGATTCCATAGTGGAGTGCTTGATTTTTATATTTTATGTAATAGCTCCTTTTATCTAAAAAGAAAAGAGTGAAAAGAAGAAAAAGATTGAATTAACCTGGGATTGAATATTCTGAAACTAAAAAGAAAACAATTATTTATCTATAGAAAAATAAAAATTTAATATTAGCCTCCTCAAAAAAATTCTGAGTCCATATATTCCTTCAAGATACATATCTCATATTTTGCTTCCACGATTGAACTAACGTAATAGAAAAAATAGAATAAGCGAGAAATCTGAGTTATATTGTTGCATAGATTAATATTTAATGGTTTAGACACCAAGTAATCTAGTTCTTGGAAATTATTGTCATGTAGCTCTTTGATTTGTTAGGAGCTCTAATTGCTCAAATAATAAAAGTTATATTTACTGTCCAAATAATGATGTAGAATGCTTTTTTTTTTTTAATGATGATGGTAATTAGAAGCATAATATTTTATTTTTACCTACCTGTTGTCTCTTGGTGACATAATATTGAATTTTTTCATAACCTTAATTTGGATTCTTAACTAAGCAAAACTATATCATGTAGAATTATTAGTGTTTCTCTTTTATATTTGTATTAAAAAAAACTCAATCATGTAGTCAAGTATATGCATGTTATACCAATGACAAAATGTCATGCTATGTGTTATTCCACAGCTGCATCATATCTGTCCCACTTTTTATTAATTAATCCTACACTCGAAATTCCAGTCCAACTTAATATGTTTTGCATCCTCTACACCAATTAATTTTCATGTCTCGTGTCAAATTTTTTCATTAATTTCTTATAATTTAATTTCATTTTATAATTATTAATTAGAATGAATTGTTTCAAATTAGAGTTTGTAATTATGCTTTAGAATTATATTGATTTTAATAGTTATGGATTTATAATTTTGTTTAAATTCTTTTGATAAATAGTACTGATTTCTGTGAACTCTGTTATAATTAATTATAATTTCAGTTTCCAATGTTTAAAAAACGATATTTTTAGCAATGAGTTTGCCAAGGTAATCGAACCATTCAGGTGATCTTCTAAGAATACATCAATTTATGTGAATGTACGTATATTTTTTTCTTTTTGAGGTAAAAGTATGTTTTTTTCAGGAGAAAGTAGGTATATTTTCAGATAGCCATACAATTCCAAGAAATATTGACAATTTGACACCGTGCGAACAAATGGTGTACAATCACGCACTGGGCCTTTTTACTTCATTTTTCTTGGTTTAATTTTACAATTATCAATTAGATATCAAAATATACATATAGGTTTTATTATTGGTTAACGCCGTGTTTGGCTGTTCGCGGAAACAATGCCGTAAACCGCACTCCATACTTGAAATTTTGAAATACGAAGTCAACGCAATCGCAGCAATCCTTCCCATTTTTCGTCGCAATGACTCCTGCCGTGACTCCCGCCACAAGTGAAACATACTTGCCACCCAAACAAGTCTTTAATTTTTGGTGAGCTAAACCTCATTAATTAGGTGTGCTTGAGAGTAGGACTATAAATAAATTGTTTCGACCTAATCATATATTTGTTCAAAGTTGTTTGAAAAAATATCAATGTTCAACAGTATATTTAATCTATTTGATTATTTATTGAATGAGTTGAAAGAATTTTTATTGAAGCTAACACTAGGTAGAATAGCTTGATATACAATTTTATATAAATTTCTTTTACTTTTACTTATCGAGCTCGATGAGTAGTTGAACGAAAAACATACTTGATACGATCGATTTTGTTTAATGATATTACTAAATTGAATTTAAACGAAATTCCACAAACCTATATTACTCTTGTCCTAATAATGACTCCCAAGGTATCACCTAATATTGAAGCCTAATTAAGGCTATATATCATTGGCAAAGTTAGTTTTCTATAATATTGTTCAGAAACTTTACTGTTAAAATGGGTGTAATTTAATACACATTGACATTATTGAGTCAAAATTTAGTACACATTTACTACTTGAGGTTGGCTTAGGTAAAATGAAAACAAATTTTTTCAAAGAAAGGAAATTAAAAATAAAAAAACAATTTCTTTCTTAGTTTATTGCAATCGCTTATACTTATTGGTATAATATATATATGATTCTATTTTTTGATTAAGTTTGCACTGCAATGGAGGTCGGTGGCGACGATCTAAGTTTCCATAACAAATTAGCACTTCACCATTAAAGTATATATAGATAAAGAAATTTGAAGTTAATTTGTAGCTAAATCAGTTGAAACTATTGTACTGCCAATCAAATGCCAAAGTTATGCATAACACATGTAATGTTAATGGTATTATCCATCTTTGTACGAGTGAGATTCTACAATTTGATTTTGATACATTCTATTCGAAAAGGTAGTTGTAATGTATATTTATCGATCAATGTATTCTGTAACTTGAAATTGGGACTTAGACAAACAGTTCCCGACAAAATTAAGTAGTTCAGAGTTTAGACTTTTTGGAAGAGGATTTTTGAGTCATTAAATCAAAATAATTGTTAAAAAAACTGACAATGTGGCAATTAATTCTAAGAACATATCTTCCTAGACGTGGGAGTCATTTGTGCTAATTACCTACCCACATTTGATAACATGTAGGTAGTTAAGAAAATCATTTTAAAGTCAGATCAAAACACCAGCTTTGGTGTATTTTAAAACCATCCCTCCCTCCCAAGAAAGAAGAAAATTGCTTCCAATAAAATTGGTATAAAGAAAACAGGAAAAGTGAGGTGTGCCACGTGAGCGACCGACAACGGCACGTGTCAGGGCAGACAGAGTGGATAAAAGCAGTAGTTCGTTACAAGTAGTAATAATTAAGTCGGCAAATAAATAGTAAGAAAATCAATTGTTATAACCATAGAATACAAATAAAAAATTCAATAGCCACATGCAAATATTAAATTATTTCCATAAGCTGTACGATTCTCCGCTCAAATTTCGAAAATACGTCGACGATATTTACACGTGTACTCACAAATACGTGGGAAAAAGACTCGTATTTGCTAGAGATTCTACATGATTAAATTAAATTATCTACATACGGTAGAAAGTGTTTTAGTGTCCAAGTGGCTAATTCATGCACTTAGCTATCAAAATTCATTTCACTTCAGGAATTCAGGCTACATTGGCGTGATCATCTCTGCAACACACACACGTTTATGGCACTAACAATTTGATTATGCTACATGCTGAAATTCGTTATCCATTATTTGAAAAAAAAAAAAGTTATCCATTAACTGGGCAGTGCGGCGTATGTGATTTCGTTGTCTATTTTGAAATATATTTACATGGAATAAAAAGATTATAAATCAACTAAAAGTGTATTATCCAGCTGAAAAAAAGAAAAAGGAATCCTGTAACCTGCACCTCCCATTAAATCCTTACTTGCACTTGCATTGTTGAATATATAGATGTCGATTCCTGTGGTAAAGCATTTAAAAAAGTTAAATGAAAAAAAAAAATACATAATCCGTTCATAATACAATGGCCAAGATCATATTATTTTTAGATTAAAATTACCGCATATTATCATCAAGAGCAGGTCTCCGGTTATACCGCCTAAATAATTTAAGCGAATTTTGATTTAAAATTCGGGAGGAATATGCGTTTGGGTTTAGGATGCAGGACAATTATGAGTTTGGTTTAGTGAAAATTAATTATTTAGATCCGCCTAAATTGTTTAGGCAGTCATACGCAAGTTTTTGCCTATCATCAAATATATGGTATGGAAGGGAAAATCGGTAATTTTACAATAATCAGTTTCTAATGATTTCCCCCCACGATCATTACGATGTTTAGCAAATAAAATTAAATCTCATAGCTTTTTATATATCATGCATTATTTTATTTTATAACGAGTGTAGTTTTCAAGAGATGTACAATACATATTGTTTCTTAAACCATATATAAATATGTTTCTTTTCTGCATACTCTTGTACGATAACATGCGCACTTTTGATAAAATTGTGTGAAAGATTTTTTCGTATATAGTAGCACTGCGAAACAAAAATATTGCATGTTTAAATATGTAGAAAACTACACATAGAATTGAGAACAATTTTGTAGAAATGCATTCGACTTCTTTTCCTTTCTCCTTTGAGGTTATGACTCACTCAATATAAAATATTTTTTCACATATGACATTAATTCAATGATAATTTATTTATCTTTGTTATTATATTCTCATTGCATGTGTTTATCAGGAGAAAGTCGCATAAAATGGATATAAGTGATAATTGATAAAACCCCAATATATAAAAATTTCACAATCCAATCTCATCTTACAAAAATATTCTTGTTAATATTATTACGCATTATTAGAGTTTTAACCTTTAAATATCCAAATTAATGCTTACATGCTCCACAAAATATGAACGAAATTAGCAATAACAATAACTTCCGTTAAAATCTTCCCCGAAAAAAAAAAACCAATAACTTTCACTTTCCACGCATTATCTGAACTTGCAGAAACACGTGTCTACGTGTCTATATTAATTGTTTGATGCACGACTTATATTTTTCCGTACAACACTCTACCGCATAAACCAAGACTATATCTTCTCTCAATAAAAAATATCAATATTAAATAGCCATCAATATATAAAATCATTTGTATGATAAATCAAGTCTTATAAATAGCTAAATTCACGATTCATATAAAGTCGTAAATAAAAACTCACGCAATACCTCCTTATTCAATAGTCATTATATTTAATTATGCAGCTTGATAAAGAAGAACACTATTTATTCATTTAAATTATGATTATACCTCCCAAAACTAGAGTTAACATAAACAGAAAGACTATATTACCTTGCGTCACAATCATATCATATTAATTAGAAACGAAATTGATAGCCATATCAGTTAACTACAATGAAAAATGCACTATACATGGCGAATATTGCATAAATTGATAAAACTTGTTACAATAATTTCGCATTGCAGTCTTAAAATACTATGATTCATTAGCACATATAGTTTATTTAACATAATGTCAGGTCTGTAGTGTAATATATTAGTGCATGTGTGAAGTAAACCTTATACCTTACAAACGTCTAAGCGGCCTAATTAATAACTAAACCGGGTCAAATGAAGAAATAAAATAGCATAATTGTAAGTGGTAATGACTCTAATGGTGCAGTTAACCGGTAACAGTGTGGTATTGGCAGTTAGTTAACGGACGTTAAGTCTTAACGCTTTCTTCACGGTCTATAAAATGCTAGAGGCCGTTATGTTGATCGTAGCGCTACCTTCCCCTGCTCCATTTTTCGTCTCCTACAAATTTCTCTCTCATCCAAATTCTTCTTCCGCTACATTTCACAGATCAGATACACACATTTAGAGAGAGAGAGAGAGAGTGAAAAAGGTCACGTAATGGCTACTTGGGTGTCGAAGAAATGGCTGCCTCTGTTTTCTCTGCTGCTGTTTGTGTTTGTCGTCGGAGCTCTGTGCAGAGTTCACAAAGATGAAGCACTTATTTCGAGGTTCTTCTTTTGATATTTTTGCTGTATCTTTTTATTTCTCGGGAAATGCTTGTTATTCCAGCTTGCGCATTTGGAAAGAGTTCAGAGCTGAATTATGTTCTAGTGTCACCATTTCTCATTGAAAAATTACCTTAGATTTCTTGTTTTGGTTGGCATCTGCCTTTGATATCTGCTTAGAAAATCAGCTGCATTTTAGCACAAAATTGTTGTAATTTATGGTTTGCTTTTCATTAGGCTAAATAGTGTGAAAATCTGAATGTTGTTGTGATTGTGAGAAGCGCATTATAATTATATTATAATTATCATTGTTTATTTTCGGGCAGTGCGGTTGAGGAAGAAGAGTTGCAGAGATCTCAAAATGCAACAATGGCGGAAAAGTGAGTAAAATCGATTTCACTGTCTTCATATCTCAACCGTTTTTCTTTTCTCTCGGCATCCAATCAAATCTGAGTCGTCGATCTTCTAAAATAACTGACCACTCGAAAAAGTATCGATTCCATATTGGCATATCAACCAGAAGGGTTTCATTCGTTGTTAAGCGAATCCCACTCAGATTCTTCTGTTGGAATTATCCCACGATACTACAATCAGTTGGGAGTAATTCGTGTAATTTGGAGCCCTACATTTTTGTTCGGTTCACTTCACTGCTCACTCAGCTAATCTCTCTCTCTCACACACACTATGTGTGGTACAAGACAATTGTTGGGTTGGGTGTGTCATGTGTGAAGCGTTGGCACTATATTTGCAAACTTAAAAAAAATTTATATACATATTGCCGCTAAATGTCGGTAGCAACTGACACACCATGTGGAATTACTACCATACGAACATTTATTATAGGCTCCCCTTTTTCTCTCTTTCTTTTTTTTTTTTTTAGTTGGTATTGACAGCCCTTTTTTCACCCTAAAGGAGCTCCTTCCAAAACCAGCAACAATTCATTTGGTATGTCCTAAATGGTAAAATACGGTCAAAGTTCATGGCTCAATTTTCGGGAATAAGTGTGTAATTATTATGTGTTTGCTTATTTGTAAATGTTGCAAACCGAAATTTACTTTCTAAATGACTATTTGCGTCTTGTGCAGGTTTGATGAAAATGGCGAGGATAAGTTTGTGAATCAACATGCGGTGGATGATCCAGAGGAGGTTGCAAGAATGGTAGAAATGTGGGTGTCTATTATTATTTTATGATCTCTCTATTTCAAATTTAATAATTCTTGAAAATCTGCAGTAGTTGCTGTTTAGAGTTAATCCTGTTGTGGTCATCAATTCAATGTTACTGTGCTTTTGCAGCAGACCTACGTCCCTACCCACATGCAATATTTATTTCCTATGCAACATTTTTCTCTCATTATTTAATGAATGTGTCAACCACGGCCTGACTCACTCCTCACTTATATTTCCTTTTACAGCATTCTTTCATATCACATTATGTGGTAATTTTTTCAAGAATCATATTATTCCTACTTCTCTGCTCTTGCTCTTTTTCGCGTTATTGTTTCACCAAGCTCCCTTCTTCATAGTCCAGTGAGAATATAATTTCACTTTTCAATCAGCTTCAATTTAAGCCTAGTCATGTCCACGTATGCGTGTAATAATGCCTAGTACAAAGACAGTTTCTCTAGACAGACAATGTGTTTTTGCTTGGCTGAGTATACTAAGATTTTTATATGTAAGCAATATCATTTAAAATCTTATGTTATTACTTCCACTTGTCAAAATTTAGGACACATTGGTAGTGCTAAATTTAGCATGATCGAATCGAAAATGACACATTCAAATGAGTGATTAACAGTTAAATTTGGTTGTACAGGGCCACAAGAAACAGCACTGAGAGGAGGAAGCTAGGATTTTTCTCTTGTGGAACCGGCAACCCAATCGACGACTGCTGGCGTTGCGATCGCAACTGGCTGAAGAACCGTAAGCGCCTTGCCGACTGCGGAATCGGGTTCGGTCGCAACGCCATCGGTGGGCGCGACGGTCGATACTATGTTGTTACAGACTCAGGCGACGATGACCCTGTTAACCCGAAGCCAGGAACGCTCCGCCACGCTGTCATCCAAGATGAGCCTCTGTGGATTGTGTTCCAGCGCGATATGGTGATCACATTGAAGCAGGAACTGATCATGAACAGCTTCAAGACCATTGATGGCCGCGGAGCGAACGTGCACATTGCTAATGGAGCATGCATCACCATCCAATTCGTTACCAATGTTATCATTCATGGCCTCCACATCCATGACTGCAAACCAACTGGAAATGCAATGGTCAGGAGCTCGCCTTCTCATTATGGATGGAGGACTATGGCTGATGGTGATGCCATTTCTATATTTGGCTCCAGCCACATTTGGGTGGATCATAATTCGCTCTCTAACTGCGCCGACGGCCTTGTGGATGCTGTAATGGGCTCCACAGCAATCACCATTTCCAACAATTATTTCACTCATCACAATGAGGTGAGCGAGTTAGTGACTTCCTTCACCTACCTCTGTTAATTGTTATGAAGATCACACTTTGCTGATGCTCTGAATTGGTTGGAAACAGGTTATATTGTTAGGTCACAGTGATACTTATATGAGAGACAAGCAAATGCAAGCCACTATTGCATACAATCATTTTGGAGAGGGTCTCATCCAAAGAATGCCAAGGTATTATTGATTGGCTAATTGATGCATAACATATATATACATACAAATTCTCGAATCATTTGAAACTGAGAGATCATGTTATTTGGACAAACCTTCAGATGCAGACATGGTTACTTCCACGTGGTGAACAACGACTACACTCACTGGGAGATGTACGCGATAGGAGGAAGCGCGGAGCCCACCATCAACAGCCAAGGCAACAGATATCTTGCACCAGCCAACCCCTTTGCAAAAGAGGTGCTTATATTTTCAAGAATCTTCACTAGTAGAGTCAATAAAACAAGACTAAAATGCCATGATTTGTGTAACTTGAAGGTGACAAAGAGAGTGGACACAGCTGAAAACCAATGGAAGGGGTGGAACTGGAGATCAGAGGGAGACCTAATGTTGAACGGAGCTTATTTCACGCCATCTGGCGCGGGAGCTTCTGCCAGCTACGCAAGAGCTTCTAGTTTGGGTGCCAAGTCATCTTCCATGGTGGCATCCATTACTTCAGGTGCAGGGGCACTTAACTGCCGACGCGGCCGCCAGTGTTAGCGATATTCAAGTCCATTTTTAATGATTCACATCAATTGGCAAGTGTACATTTTTTATACATGTCGGACATGAATCCCATTATTGTGCAACCTCGGCCTGCTTCGCCCGAAAGAACACACATTGTTATTTTGGAAACAGGTATGGAAGTGTTGTCCAAATATCCCAAGATATACATGTATATCTATCTATCTATCTATCTATCCCTCCCTTCACAAAATTGTGGAGGCCTTGAAATTTGCCTATATCCTTCTTTTGTTGAGTCATACAAAAAACTATTATAGTGTGAATATCTAGAGCTTTTGTGGGTAAGAGAAAGAGAAGACTTGTGTAATAGATGATGATGCATATGGTATGTAAGTAGCGAGGTTCGATGCTTTATGTTATGCTTTTATACACTTTTATTGCTTTTTTGTTCTGTGAAAGCTACTTTTCCTTTGCAATTTCTTTTTGTCAATTTTCGGTTTGATTGATGGATTATATATATCTATACCTATTGGAAAAGAGTCTTAATTCTTTTAAATTATTTGTTTCCTATTTTATCCCTCTCAAATATTTAATACTAATGACAATAATGTAATTATCTATATTTACAATATACTTCATATTATTTATTTTAACATTATCTACTAGAGTTGTATTTATCTATGTCTATAATTATAATATAATTTATATTTTATTTGTTTGACTTTCACATCCATTAGTGTTAGAAACCTAATTATAATATACATTTAAATTTCAAATAACGTTATTCGATGTTTTATACACTTATATGGTGAAACAAAAAACAATAAGAAAAGCTCTAAATCAATCAAGGTCAAACAATAAAGATTAATTTGATGTAATTTCGATTCTCAATGTAAATTATTAAGACATTAAAATGAAAAAATTTAGTATAAATTTTTACTCTTTCAAAAGTAGTATCATAACTTTCAACAATTTTGTTGGAAAACTCTAGAGTTCTACTTAATAATATCTTTTAAAGAATATTAAATACTTCATTAAATATAATTCTTATGACAAATTCATAATACTACAATCTATATATCATTTGTCAATATTAGGTAAAGATTAATTGTTTGATTTAATGAATTCATTGATTTTAAATTTATGAATTTAGAGCAACAAGTCTCATTCTATTATTATAGTAGTTTTTATAAAATTAAATGATAAAAAAATATAAAAAGTAAATCCTTTAGAATGCCATCGATTTAAAATAAGAAAAGGTACATCGTGCGTTGGCACGAAATACTAACTAGTATGTGAAAAATTTATATACTCTCCCATCCCGAATGTGTCAATACATGAGCTGCTGTGTAATTTTCTAAAATGAAAATATTAAACAGTGAGCGTCCTAATATGAAATAATGCTTAATGCAATGATACATGAATTCAGTAGACCATTGAATGATAGTTTTCATTTTAAATAAAAATCGGTCTATAAATTTGTGATAATGGGAGGAATATGTCATACACCCTCAGCTTTATTCATTTGGGTTTGACACGTGATAACAGCATTAATGATTCTTAGATTAAAATTCAAAATGGGTTTGGTTTGATGCAAGGAAAGCGTATGCAATGCTATACCAAAAATGAAAGTGAAAGGGTGTTAGAGATTGGTGGGTCCAATATCATCTCCTTTAGGTATAGACATGTTGGGTCCAATACCAACTTTCAATTAATTCACCACATCCCTTTGTCAATCCCATGTTACCTGTCTTATCCACATATGCATCGGTTAATTTCTAATGCTTGTCTACGGTTAGAATGGTCACGAAATTATTCTCATCTGATTCCAAGTATCTTGAATTTCAGGTTGATGCATCTCAAGCAGCATAAGCTCTTGTTGGGTTACAAGTATTAATTTAAAGATTGTACAACATTGGTCAAACTCACCCATCTAAACTTGTGCCAGAGCAACAGATTAACAGAAAGAAGTGAACTACTTATGAAGTAACGATGAATTTTAGAAGAAGCTATGCAATTCCCATTATTATATACAAAACAAACAGCATACCCCACAAAGGTAATTACATCTGAATTTGGCCCATTATACATGCAGATTTATCCATCATCAAATCATTGAACAAGATAAGAAACTACACTTTGCAGAAATACCTTCATGACGAAGCTTATCTTTAATCCCATTCCCTAGAGGCAGAGAAATGATTAGATGAAATTTCATACCATAAATACTTCAATTGCGTTTCTGTACGCATTGACGAATTAGAAAATATAAGAAAATAGTAAACCAAACAACACAAGATAAATGATCCACCCTTTCTCAAAATAATATTATCCTAAAGCAAATAAGATACATAATTGAAGCCCCGTTGAGATCTTCTGTTACATGATGGTGGTATTACACAGTCCTGATGATTGACACGTGAGCTAATCAATAGAAATGAATCATAGTCTACAGGTTACTCATCAGAACAATGTAATACAATGTATAATTCAACCGCCCATTTCCGGTCTAAGTGCTCTGCATCGTTAATTGAGGAAGAAGCACTTTTTGCAGTTTAGACACTATGAGGACAATACTGTCAATTTAACACCTCACTAATTTAAAACCGGACGGGATGGATTTAATTGGCAGTGGTGTTTATTATATACATATATTTTTGGAATATGAGATTCGTTGGTTTTTTTATATGAGGACGTGTGGCATTGCCACTCCCGCCACACA
>AYJT01099091.1:0-11899 GCA_001278415.1 Ocimum tenuiflorum | reverse complement strand
CATTTGATAGATATAGATGATTGGTGGCAGATTTCACAATATAATGTGGATTCATCCTCGCAGCAAGGCTTCCTATGAAGAGTTTCACGACATTGTAAGCTTTGATACGACTTACCTCATCAATCAATATCAAATGTCATTTGCAACAATGGTGGACATTAATCACCATATTTAATCATTTATTAGGGTGTGTTTTGTTGGCACGTGAAGGTGCATGATCATTCAAGTAATTTTTACCAATTGGTTGAAAGTGATGAGAGCTATTCAACCTATGACAATGTTGATCGATCAATGTGAGAGCATTAAAAATGATGTGAAAGAGGTAATTCCCTAAACCAGTCCTCAATTTTGTCATGGCATATTAATATTTAGATTTAAAAATAATTCAAACTAATTTCTATATAAGTAGTGATTTAGACCTATAACATAGGATAGTCTCACCACAAATGAATTTTAAGATAGGTGGTCTAAATTCATGAGGCGACACAGGCCAAAAAGTAATAGATGGTTGGAAGACTTTTATCGAGATAGATATGGTTGGGAAAAAGTTTATTTGAATCATCTTTTTTGGACAGATAGTGCATCATCATAAAGGAATGAATCGATGCATGCAATATGAAATTGATAGTAGAAACTATATTCAAAAGGAGCTATATGCTGATAGAGATAAGATGGCAAACAGAACTCCTCCGAATAGGCTAAACAATTGCGCTACTGCCAAAACCCTATAACTCTCGAAACCTTTCCACTGAAAATTGACCCCTATTTACAGATCCTAATAGCACTTAAAAAACCCTAATCAAAGCCCCAAGAATGAAGCCCAATGAAACCTCAATGAAAATTATCTAAATAACTCAAAAGAAATAACTTTAATAAGGAAATTGAAATAACTTAAATATGGAAACTATATGTCTAACATATGCTAATTCTCAATTTTGGAGAGAAAATTCTTATGGTATACACAAATCGTATATTCAACATTATTCAAAAGAAAATTAAGAAATGTTAAGCTATAATGTTCAACTTGTAAATGTGAACTCAATTTAGAATCAAGATTTATGCACTTAGTCAAGCATTCTTAACAACTTATTTCATAGGTATTTCAATTTTACAATAGAGTATTAACGAGTTGGGAGTTATCTATTCACCAATTGCCCAAAATTTGGATGCAACGACATTGTGTTCATGTAATGAAGGTTCTGCAACTAAAAGATGTACAACACATCAATGAGAGATACATGTTGAGGTGGCGAAAAGATGTATGCAAATGACAAGCTAGTATTTTTTTTCACCATTGGGGAATACAAGTTGTTTAAAGAAGTCGAACAAGAATTTTAAGAATGCACTAATATGGCTTATGATTGCCCGAAAAAATGGAATTCATTAAAAAAGTGCAAGGACATAAAATGGAAACCACAAATTAGACTTTTCCTTAAACTACAATAATATACTAATTGACAACTGAAAGGTCGTGTTCATGTTTCTATATAATAGTTCTATGGCTAACCTCCATTGTCCATCTTTATTAATCTCGTTCCCCCAACTAGAAACTCCACCACTTTCAAGCAAAAAAGAAAAAAAACACCCTATCATCAAAAGAAAATCTGAAACCGCACCACCATTCAAGCGAATTACTCCAACGTCTAAAAATAAAAATAAAAAAACAGCCCTGCTTAAAAATAAAAAAAAAAAAAACAACCCTGCCCGTCACAAAAAAGCCCTCGATAGCGAAGCACACACCCTAGAATGGAATGCTCACCCATCTCCAATGATTCTTGACCTCTTCTATTTTAATCTTCGTGTAAAAACAAATAAATCTAATCTTGAGATTACTGAGCTACCTACGCGATTATTGTTATTGTGGGATGAAGATATAATAATATATCTTATCTTGAAAAGATATCCTCTCGTTAAGCTCAATGAATGCTAACTACAAATGAAGCAATTTGCTGCTGGACTTCTACTCCTACAACTGTAATTGTACTTACCAATTTTGGCTCAAGCGATAAATGATTTATTTCATTTTTGTCTTTTGCAATGTTATCGAAATGATCTGGAATCATATGATCGTTCTTTGATGTGGAATCGCTTCAGAATCAGTAGGACCGAACGATACTACCGATCCTTAAACAATTAATATTGTTGATAAAATGACGCAGGCTGCTATATTTTTGTCTTCAATTCAATTAATTACATGAAATTATAGTCCAATAGCAACTTACCGTCCAACCCATGAGGTGCTTTCTGCCCTGTTCTTTCTACTAAAAGTCAAAACTCTTACCATCGCCAATCAGCCAACAGCAGTGAAAGTCATTCCCTTGCATATCGTCTCACCGTCATTGCTTTCGCTAGCATACTGTCTCACCGTCATTGCTTTCCGTTGCACATTGACTCATCATCAAAACCTTCTCCTTCCTCGACTTATCATTCTCACTTTCTCTTGCAGTTAGTCTTTTCATTTCCTCAACTCTTCGTGTTTGCTTTCTCCCCTACCACCGTGTTTGCTTTCTCTTTTGTTGTCGACGCTCGAAAATTAATCATTAACTAGTTTGGTAATAAACTGCGGGGCGTACATGAAAATTTGACAACTAAGATGTGTTAAATTAATATGGCTTGCACGATATAGGCAATATAGGAATCAATTTATAATCATTTATTAGACTGATTAATCATTAATGGATTAGTATAAATTATGGAGTAATACATGAAAACTTATCAACTGAAATCATAAGAGTCTCGCACGCAAACTTGCTCGTAAATTTATTAATATTGTGTATTCTAACTTTCAATATATAAAGTTATCTTCTAATTGTTCTCATCCAGGGAAAAAATGAGAATAAATGGACCTGGTGCTCAATTATATCTATATGGAAATATAATATTGAAATTGATGATGCAAATTAAAAAATTACATGTAAATATTGTGGGGTAATCTAATCAGGAGGGATTTAAACATCATTTAGCTTCCATGTACATAAATGTAGAGGCTTGTTCTCAAGTACCAAAAATATTAGGAATGAAATGGTTGAGTTGCTAAGTTCTGCCTCTAAGGGATCTACCAAATGATCAAAAAGAAATTCCATACAATTGATGAATCACAAGAAGAGGATGAAATAGGTGTGATCTCTAGGGGTCAATAGTTATTTTTGTTGTTAAGGAAGATTGAAAACAAACAACTATAAATGAAAAGTTCAAAAATAAAGTAATAGATGAGGTTTGTCAATCCGTGACTTGATTGTTCTACACTAGTGCTATTCCTTTTAATGCACTTAGAAATCCGTACTTTCCTATTGTGGTTGACAAAATAGGAGATTTTGGGAGAGGGTTGAAAACACCATCATATCATTAGACGAGAGTTATATTTTTGAAAAAGAAAGTAGGAGAAACTTTAAATTTGATGAAAAAAAATACAAGAGTGAATGGAAAAAGACCAAATTCACTATAACGTCTAATGAGTGGAGTGATCAGAGAAAGAGAACAATACGTAATTTTCTTATGAATATCCCACCTACAATGGTATTTTTCTCTTGAAAACTACTAAGATTTCTAAACTACAGAAAAAGTTTTTGAAATGCTAGATGGTATAATAGAAAAGGATGGAGAGGAGACTGTAGTCCAAGTTGTTGCTGATAATGTTGCCGCTTATAAGACAAGTGGAAAATTGTTGATGGAGAAAAAGAAAAAAATCTTTTTTAGACTCCCTGTGCCGCACACTGCATAGATTTGATGTTTGAAGATTTTGAGAAATTTGACTCTATGCAATACCATATATATAAAGGTAAGTTAGTTGTTTCATATATATATATATATATATTCTTGGGACACTATTGTTAATTGGTTGAAAGAGTTTACGAAAGGCCTTACTCGATTTACTAACCTATTTGACTGTAGTACGTGTGGATGAACTCAAAGGTGAACGATTCAGTTCTTTTTTCTTTTGAAAGTGGAGAAATGTTGTGCATTTCATAAAGAAGAAAGGAGAAGACATTTGCAACATTATTTTTTACAGTCAAACATTTTGGCCAAATATTGAATTGTGTTTGAAGATTGTATCACCACTACTAAAGGTCTTGAGAATGGTTGATTCCGACGATAAACCTGTCATGGGTTTTCTTTACAATTCAATTGAATGCACAAAAGAAGAATTCAAAACAAACTTAAGAAGCACGAAAAAGAGGTAAAGTTATGCCAAATTTTCAGTAATTATCTCTCTTTTTCTATTTCAACATTGTTTACTACTACATTTCTTATCGCTTTACATAATGAGCCTATTTTTGATATTATTGATATGCAATTGAGAAGAAATGTTTTCCAACCTTTGCATGTTGTAGACTATTACTTGAATTCTCAATTTCAATATAGTCCACAAGATTAATCAAATGTAAATGTTAAACATGGACTTTATGAGTGCATGTCAAGGATGGTAGGAGATAGAAATGGACGCCAAAAGATTGACTTATAGTTGGATATATTCAAGCACGCAAAGGGACTATTCAGTATTAAAAATGCTATTTTAACAATGAAAAATAAAATCTCCAGGTTCTTCTACAATATTGTAATAAATTATTCTTGTGTTTATTTCAATAGATATGTTAATATATTTTTTGTAATACCCCGGGCCCACAAGTGGAGCCCGTGACAATACGACGACACAAAAGATCCCGCTAACAACTAGTTGGTATCCATGCTTGCAGTGTCAAAATGGTTATATCGTTGTCAATTTAAATTTTATAAAATATATTTTAGGTATTGATTCGTTTGAACAAATGTAAGCATATTTTTTTTTTATCATTATTTTAGGGTCAATCAAAATTCTACTTGTTTTATATTTAGTTTACTCAATTTCATCAATTAAATTGAATATATAAATAATATCATATAATATAGTTAAATCAATACTTAATAATGGCTAAAATTCAATTAATATTTTGAATAATCACTAAAAATATGTATAATTCTTATCGGGTGTCGACGGGAGGTGGGTATAGAACTAGTTAGACTTGTCGCTATCATAACCACACCCCAAAAGTTATACAACATGTATTTTTAAAAGAAATAAGAAAAAATAATTGACATGGAGGAGAGAGAAGGACGACCGAAGTTATCCCACACCCCAAAGTCAAGATCACTGTGACACATGACATAATTTGATTGAGTTTTTAGATTTTGTTTTTTTGGTATTGCAAGATCATTGTGACACATGACATTATAGATAATTTTGTAATAAAAATTATATCAATTCATAATTTGTTTTCTCTATAAATAGAGTCCAATATTGATATACTTTCACAAACAAACACAACATTTTCTTTTCACATTTTTTCTTTTTCTAGCATATTTTGCACTGTTTTGAGGTTATTGTGAGGAAATTAATTTTGATAACGTCACAAATTATGTTAGTAGTTTAGAACTGATCTTAGCATGTACATTGTAAAAGTCTAATCTGTAATAGCATATGTTCGTGGAGAGCTGAAGCTGGAAAGATCAAGACTTAGAATATTTTTGAAGAATTGGTTCTACTACGATAGCTGATCCGGCTACTTCATCCCAGCTGTGAGTCGCATAGCTGAAGTTAGTCAGCTTTTAAAGGAACCCAGTTACAGTTCTTCCAGAACTGGCAGCTGACTTAAAAACAATTTGACTCCAGAGCTGACTTTTAAAAAGAGAGCTAACATCCGAGTAATCTCTTTTTAAATAGTCAGAAGTCAAGACCAGTTATGTTTTGAACAACTGAGACAAAAAGAAGAATAATCAGAGCTAACCTTGGGAATGTTTCTGAAAAGGTACTCTGACAGTGGGTAATATCCAACAGTCCATAGACGAAAGCTGATGGACTGGTGGATAAAGCATTGAAAAAGCCTGTTGTAAGTACAACAACGGCTCTATTCTTCTGACAACGTATTTAACTATTCAACCCATGCTTTTCACCTGCCTCCCAACGGCATTATTCAAATCCATCAAGTATAAATAGAAGAGAAGAACGAAGAGTGAAGACTACTGATTCTCCATCTGCTCAAAGCCTTATTCTTATTCTTCATCTTCAAGCACTCAAGCTTTCCGAGTTATCTAACTCGAGACCCACCGGAAGTTCAAAAGTTGTTTTACAGTCAACGATTTCGAGACCATTCTCAGATTCCTATCTGAGAACATCATACCATCAATCGTATTCACGTTCTGAAGGGAATTGAAACCTTTACTTGTCGATCTGCGAAGCCTAGGAGGTGGACTCTGGTAAAGTCTCAATATCAGTCGTGCCTGTGACCGATAGCATTAAAGCTCTCCATTTTAGAATGATCTTAGTTATAAACTGGTGCTCATAACACCGTGTATAACAAGGATTATTGAATTTCCTTCTTTTGAAGGAAGAGAGAACATAGGATTATTTGAATCTGAACATCTATAAATATCTGCGTCTATTTATAGCTTTATTACATTTTTGCCAAGTATTTGAAACCTAGTTGCCTCACAGTAGCTGAAGTATAACTGGAAGAAACCCTAACTGACTACACGGCCAACCTCTTTAAGAAACCCAGCTGACTTACTCCTAAATCAGCTAAGATAAAATCAAGCTTAATTCTCGCAATTATTTTATTAAGACTAACGCTTCCGCACATCACATATCTCTGATTTGGGACCAACAGTTATGAATCCAAATTTTCTAAAGAATTTTTTCAACTCCCAATATTATCAAAATTCCTAATTTCCTCCAAATTTTAATCAAAATTCTCAATTTCCTTCATATTTCAATCGAATTTCTACCTCTCAAAATGCTCCAGTAGCTCAAATTTATTCCACAATTTGTTTGAAAAACCTCAATGTACAAAAGGTGTCAAAAACAAATTGTTGTGTCAAGAAAGATGTTGCCCTTATATCAGCATGACTCTTCATTAGCGAAGATAATGTATGCGGCAAAAATAAAAAAGGAAGCGAGCTATGGGCTTGGGTCCATAGACTCTATCATGAGCGCCAAGCTGAATAGTCAGACGAGCTCAATGAATGAAACATGGATTCATTGAAAGATTGTTTTAAATGACTGAACGGAAACGTAATCAAATGGGTCGTTGCTTACAAAGAAACAGCTTCTCAGAGAAGGAGTGGGATGAACGACAAAGATGTTGAGAAAGAATCTTACGCAATCTACGAAGCAGGTAGCACTAAGTTCCAGGACTCGATTGTGTTCAATGAAGTTGTGTGTAAACTTCCAAAATGGGCGTTAACAACGTACCATGGTAAAACACGTTTTCGTCTTGAAAATGAAGAGGAAGATAAGGAAGAAAGTCATGAAATCTCCAAAAGATCCAAGACTTCTGAATATGCAGAGCATTCTATGCCTTCCAATCCAGATGCTCCATCTATTGGTTGCTCTAATATTTCTCGTCCTATTAGTAGAGATAAGGCGAAAAAGAAAGGAAAATGTAAAATGCTGCAATTTGATTTTGCTCATGAATTTACCGCAGAACTTTGTGCATTGACACTGTCTAGGAAAAATAAAGCAGAACTAATTAAGATTATAGCTATTGCTAAAATTAAATTTGAGCGTGAAAAGATACAAGCTGGGACAATGAAGATGCATCACAAACAAATTGTTGGCAAAACCTCATCTATCTCCAGAAGAGGAAGAGCTGAAATGCAAGCTAGTGGCAATGCTCTATGCTTCAATCTGAAGTTGGAATGCTATTTTCGTTCTAGGTATTTTAATGTTATTTTAGTTCTATGTATGTTATTTTAGTTCTATGTATTTGTCACTTTCTATTTAGTAACGAAATAGAAATTATTGTCCACCTCCATCATGTATTCATGTGAAAGCATTCATTTTTCCTTTTTCAGTGATATAATTTCAATTAATTGGCAATAGCAATTTATCCACCATGTGAAATAATTGTAAACAATGCAGTTGTCACTTTGTTTGCTTTATTGTATCAATTTATCCATCATTCACTTTATTGTAACATCCACTCTTTGTGTAGCAATTTACACACCACGTGAAATGATTATGAACAATGCAGTTGTCACTTTTTTCACTTTATTGTACATCATTCAATTTATTTTGTGTAGCATTTTACCCATCATGCATTTCAACTCTGTCACGGTATATAACTAATAAGAACCAACTTCACAATAGAGAAGCTCATCGTGCCCTTCAAAATGGTTTGATTGAGCATATATGACAAAAATTCAGAGTTCATAATTAATTATATAATTTGTGCTTCTTTTGTAGTAGTAATATAGTATTTGAAAGCATGTCTGCAACTCAATTTATTGATTTTGTTATATTCAAACTCTTGTAATTTATATTTTTTTATTCAGTAAAAAAACCAATCTTTAAGGTAGATCATAATATTATTAAGTTTAATTGTGAATTTCAAATTTAATACAAATTTATTGTAAATAAGATGTATTTAAAAATAAAATAAAAAAGAAAAATTGATTTAGATGGATTTGGATTGTGTTGGATCATTGTAGTGAGTAGAAATAAATTTGGGTCGTGGGTTGTATAAGTGGAGGAGAGATCAATGAATATTTTATTAAAAAATTAGTTGAATTGGGTTGTGATGAGTTATAATTGTGGGTAGTTTTAGAATATGAGTTAATCCCATGGCATTCTACAATATACACTTAAAAAAAATTAAAAAGATTGTAGTGTAGATAACGAATACTGAAAACTAAAATGAAATTTAAAACCAAATAAGACCTTGGATCTTGTGATATTCGAAAATTCACCTTTAAAATTATGGTAAGGAATGAAGATACCGAAAGTTGAAAACTAAACTGAAATTTAAAAAATTGTGAACCAAATTTACATTTCTCTATTGCTCAAAAAAAAAAATTACATTTCTCTAAATAAGTAGAAAATATATTAACTGAAATTAAACTAAAGGTCTCGCAGTCGAGTGCAAACAATATATATAGCTGGGCGAAGTTAGGGTTTAACAATTATGCCGTGCCTCTCCAGATTTCGTCTCAGCAATCCGCCGCCGGGAATCAACCATGGTGAGTTACCCTCAACTTGTTGTTTTAATGAAAAATGAATATGGCTTTAATCAAAATCGATGCATTGAAATGGAATTTGCAGCCGTCGCACAAGACATTCATGAAAAAGAAGAAACTGGCGAAGAAGCAGAGGTAGAACCGGCCGATCCCCTACTGGATCTGCATGCGCACCGACAACACCATCCACTACAACGCCAAGCGCCGCCACTGGTGCCGCACCAAGCTCGGCTACTAAGCCTCCCCATGTTTCATTCATGTTTTGCCCAGCTATTACTACTACGCTATTGTATTTTTTTTCTTCTGGGATGATGTTGTTTTGATATTTTGAATGATAATGTAGCTGGAAATTTTATTTAGGTGTGCTACAATACTCGTGTTTGATTGTGCTTAATGATGCTAAATACTTAATTTAGAATTGGAAATTTGTTTTATCAATGTTTCCATCCCTATATTGATTTTTTGGATTTTTTTTATCAATTAATGCTGAGAATTATCATTATATGTTGGTCTTGTGCAGTGCTCTTGTACTATATTGCCTTGAGATGTATTCATCCTAGTTATATGCATTCATCTAACTTCTGTTTGATTGGATTTACTGTTTCTAAATCCCTGCATTGGGTTTGGGAGTTCATTTTATCGTATGAATTGAAGTTTCTTACAAGTTATTTGCACTTTGCAACCCAAATGCAGAGAATTCTCGTTATATCTCGAACTTTGTGCAATCATCTACTTTTCCTTGAGCAGCAGTGATCCTAGTTATATTTATATTGATGGGAATAGACAATGCTTTGTTCATACACAGTTGCTTCTTGTGAAGATTAAGTATTCCGCATGATGTTTTTGGTTGAATAAATTATTTGCATTGTTAGTTCATTGCTCGAGTTATATATTGTGTTTGATTTGTTGATGATATTTATTACCGCCTGTGGTGTAACTTGTTCATTATCGATCCATTATTTTTGTGATAATACTGATTTTAGAAATGTTATTTTAGCCATCAACTTGTAAAACCAAACTCGGCCTTCTTGAGTAAGCTGACATATTGTGATTATACCTTGAATTTGAAATCAGTGACTATGTACTCGGCCTTAGCTTGGGTAGAACTCATTAATCATCTGATTTTGTTTGCTTTAGGTGAAAACCTTCCATTTGCTTGAAAATCCTCGGGCGTTTCTCTTTTTTATTTTGCCAATAGAATCTCTACTGGATCGATGCATTCCTGGATTATTGGCATTGTAAGCATATCTCTTGTGTCTCTTGTTCTTCAATAGCATATACCACTTAACAAGTAAGTCTGATTGGATAAACTGAATTATTTTTTTCCAGTTGACATCAATGTTTGGACAACTTGTTGATGTTCATTATTTGCCACCTTTCATATGCATTCAGATACAGACGTTCCATTTTATACCATAAAGAATAGATCAGAATGATTTCTAATTCATTGTAATCTTGCACTAACTAAGCCATATAAACCATTACATTTTCTATCAATAAAGCAATCCAAGTATACAGATAGACACTTAGAAATGGGGTCTGTCACTTCTTGCCATCGCCAAACAGGTAATCCAAAGAGGAGCCACCTCCAGGTGCAGCGTGGACCTTCGTTGATGGTCGATCCTGTTCAATTACATAAATTGTGTAAGTATAAAGTTAGTCATCGTACATCATTGTGTGTTGATTGCTTGTATACATACCGTTATGAAGTTCCCACAGTTCTAGCCATCCGCGCGGTAGTAGTTATTTGTTGCGTAAGTAGTTGTTGGAGTCTGCTCATTTTTATCCACATTAGGGTTCTTTGAGGCAGGTTCAGTAGTCGGCTCATCGGTGGGAGGGTTCTTTGAGGTGGGTTCAGGCCCGTTTTTCAGAGGCTGAATAGCTGCTGCCTCCTCGCCGCCAAAGAGATAGCCAAGTGAACTCTGGCCGCCACCGGCGCTATTGCCACGACTGCGGCCCATTTTATCGGCTTGTTTTTCTAGAAGAGATGCAACCATGAATTCAGTTTGATATCATGCAGGGATGTGGAGATGTGGATGAATTGCTAAAGAAAAATGATGTTAATTGGATGAGTTCATGAAAGTGACCAAACTTAGGAAATTAAGGGTTTGTTAAGCGTTTGCAATAAAGATCTAAGTTCTAGATTTGTTGCAAAGTAGCTACTGATAATGTCTTTCAACGATCAACAATATATTTAAGCTGGCAAAAGCAAAAACAACATTAGTCCCATAGATGATGAATCGTTGATCAGCATAAGATATTGCATGCATCCATTGCTATAAATTAGATGTCATATTTTGTTGTAATATGTGGAGATGCGTTTACACAATTTTCAACTAAAGGTGAAGATTTTTTGAGGATTGACGACCCTAGAAATGGCACTCTTAATAAATGGAAGTAATAAACTTGAAAATTATGCGATCAAGATGGTAAAAAGTCGAAAGCATGATGGAGCCACGAAACTACATTCCTTAGCCGTATGTTGCATTTCTTATGATAATCGAGGAATTCAAAATTCATCTCTATTTTTTCTCTCGTCTCAACAAAAAAAGAAGACGTAAACAAACGAAGGTAACACCCTCCACATCCACAAGGAAATCAAAGCGCTAGGGAACAGAAAAAGAAGGGTGAAAGTTGAAAAGAAAAAAAGAATATACGAAAATCAAAATTAAAATGAAAAAGACAAAAATGTGGAAAATCTAGGGCAAGTGCAAAATTCTAGACAAATGACAAAATGATTTTGCATCCAAAGCAGCATGATCATCTCTTTCATCGAGATAGTTGTTGATTGAAAGCAAATATTTGAATGTTAAAGACCATCTCCAATCATCGAATTACGAATGAATTACGACTAATATTGAATTCTGACGAAACAAATAATATATTATCTGCCGATTTTTGCTGACAGAGC
>AYJT01099086.1:0-12358 GCA_001278415.1 Ocimum tenuiflorum | reverse complement strand
ATAAACAAAGTTAACTTTACGTATACCAAAATCTAACACTAAGTTCATCAAAATTTTCATACAGTTGAAAGCTGGGACACAGCTGTTCATCGTACTAAGTGACTGATAACTGATCAGTTCTTAGGCGTCCCACTCATAGTGATCAACCCAATAACTGACAGTATCATTGGTTAGTTCGTTGTACTCAGCTGAGTGTTGGGACTGAGCTGACTAACACCACTTGAAAAACATAACTGAGAGCTGGGACTCAACTGCCCTATACTTCGAAATTTCATCTCAAATATCTTCTTCAGCTACAGCTGAGAGCTTGGACTGAGCTGTCGTATACTAAGAATTTTTCTTCCTCAATCTTCTTTTTCTGCTAGCATGTCCAGTTCTAGTAGCCCTAGCTGTGTACATAATTCCTTGAATCTAGACTCCTGAAGGGGCTTTGTGAATATGTCTGCAAGCTGGTCCTCAGTCTTCACATAAACAATTCACACATCCTTCTTCTCCACATGATCTCTGATGAAGTGATGTCTGATGTCAATGTGTTTTGTCCTTGAGTGATGAACTGGGTTCTTCGCGATAACTATGGCACTGTTGTTGTTGCACGAATAGGAACAACTTCAGTCGAAACTTTATAGTCGCGCAACTGTTGCTTGATCTAAAGCAATTAAGCAGAACAACTACCAACAACTACATATTCGGGTTCAGTTGTGGTGATGGCGACTGAATGTTGTTTCTTGCTGAACCAAGAAATCCACTTGTGACCAAGGAACTGGCATGTTCCATTGGTACTTTTCCGATATAAGTTGTATCCTCCAAAGTCTGAATCTGAATAGCCTTTAAGATTTAGACTATCATCCCAGGGATACCAAATTCCTAAGGTCTCAATTCCTTTTGAATAAAGAACGATCCGCACAGTTGCATCCGTGTGAGATTTCTTCGGGTTAGCTTGAAATCTGGCATATACTCCAACTGCGTAGCTGATGTTGGGTCGGCTAGCAGTTAGGTATAAAAGTGACCCGATGATTCCTTGGTAGTTTGTGGACCTGACTCATTTTTCTTCTTTATCAAGTGTCAGCTGGGTTCTTGTACTCATGGGAATCTGAAAGTCTTGGTCTTCTCCAGGAAAAATTTCTTGATCAGCTCCCAAGTGTATTTCTGTTGATTGATGAAGATTTCTTCTGGCATCTGCTTCACTTGGAGTCCAAGAAAATAAGAAATCCTACCCATCATGCTCATCTGGAAGTTGTCTTGCACTAGCTGGGCAAACTTCTCGCACAAAGCAGGGTTTCTTCATTCAAAAATGATGTCGTCCACATAAATATGGACCAACAACATCTTACCATCATTTTCCACTCAGAAGAGAGTCCTATCGATCTTCTATTTTTGGAATCCATTCTTCGTTAGAAACTGGGACAAGGTTTCATACCAAGCTCAAGGAGCTTGCTTTAAGGAATAGAGGGATTTTCTGAGAAGATATACCTTGTTCCCTTACTCAAAACCAGGTTGCCATTTAGGAAAGCACTCTTGACGTCCATTTGATAGATGATGAAGTTGTGGTGAGCTACGTAGGCTAGGAACAACCTAATAACTTCAAGTCTCGCAACTGGGGCAAACGTCTCATCGAAGTCAATCTCTTCGCATTGAGCATATTCTTTTGCTACCAGTCAAGCTTTGTCACGATTAACTATTCCGTTTTCATCGCGCTTGTTCTTGAAAACCACTTGGTTCCGATCACCTTCTGATGAGAAGGGAGATCTACCAAATACCGATCATTGTTGCAAATGAACACAGCTAGTTCTTCTTACATTGTTGAGATCCATTCGGGAGATGCATGAGCTTCCTCCAGCTTGGAAGGCTTTATATGGGATAGGAAGCATGAGAAAAAGGCTTTCCATGATCTTGTATGGACTAGATTAGCTGCATTATCTAGAATATTTTCAGCTGGATGATCTCTCAACCATAGAGGGCGCTGAATAACTTCCACAGCTATCGCTTGTCTCTCAGTTGTGTTGATGGGCACAACTGCAACTGGGACATCCACCAAATTTTCAAGGATCAAGCCCTCTATCACAGTTCTTCCTTCAAGAACTGGGGTTCCAGTGGTTCCTTCCGTCACAATTTTTCCTGCAAGAATTAGGGTTCCAATGGTTCCCTCCATCACAGTTCTTTCTCCAAGAACTAGGGTTCCAGTGGCTTTCTCCATCTGAGTTCTTTCTCCAAGAATTGGGGTTCCAGTGGTTTCATTCTCAACTGGGGTAGCAGATACGTCTTCAGCTGGAAATGGGACTGGCTGGAAATGGGACTGGATGAGCTGCTTTGGTACTTCCTTTAGTCGGGACTCCAACTTTTGTTAGAGTTTCCCCCGCTTCAATTGCACCTTCAGCTAGATCATGAATTGAAGTTTCTCTTAAGGTCTCAGCGAGAACATCGACATCACAAACCTTTTCAGCCATTTCGACTCCGGCTGAGGAAACTGGGTCTTGAGCTGGGGTTCCAGAAGTGTGCCTAGCTGGTTTAGTATGTTGCACACCCCGGGTGTTGCCTAACTGAACTTCAGCTTCATCGGCCTCTGTACAGCTTAGGGTCAGTTCTACAGTATTTCTGCGCACTAGAGTACACTTATAATAAATAATATTTCATGTTATTTCTACAAGAAAGGTTGTTTTGTTAAACACCCTAAATGCCTTGTGAGAGGGGTACCCATAACCAAGGAATACACCCTCATTAGCTTTTGGTGAAAATGTATTTAATTTAGATTTCTCATTGTTATGGATGTAACATGGACAACCAAAAGCTCTTAGATGAGTTAAGGAAGGTTTACGACCCTTGTACACCTCATATAGTGTTTTGTTCAGTCGAAGGTTAATGGAGCTGCGATTCTGAGTGTAGCAAATTGTGCTAATTGCTTTAGCCCAATAGCTTTAACCAATCTTAGCCTCAGATAACATAGAACGCGCAGCTTCCTTCAGGGTCCGATTCCTTCTTTCTGCAAGACTATTGTGCTGCGGTGTCCTAGGAGCTGAATGCTTGTGACTGATCCCTTGTTCCGCGCAGAAGTCCATAACTGACCCATTACAGAATTATGCCCCATTATCCAATCTGATCCTTGTAACCTTGCAGCTTTTCTCATTCTGAAACTTCAAGATCAGCTCCTAAAGTGCTAGCTTTACTTCAGCTTTGCTCCGCAGAAACTCAACCCAAACAAAGTGCTAGCTTTATCAAGAATCCATAACTCAGCTTTGCTTCACGGCTGGATGCTCTCTTCTGCGACCTGCAGTCTCAGAGAATGATGATTTAGGTCTCCGTCTTACTTCGGGTTCTGAGGGGTCAGTACGGATCCATACTTGTTTAATTTTTATGTTTTTGAGCGACTGAGCAGCTTGTTTTATTGTCTTCTTTTTCATCATTAGCTCAAAATGCACATGATTATGATGTTTGATGTTAAACTGTGCATTTGTGTGTGAGTTATGCCTGGGAACTGGGTTCCTGGCATAGCCTTTAGGATCTAACCCTCGGACAACTGCTTTGGACTTCTTAGGAATATATCCCAGTCTTCGGTGGTTGGTCCTCTCATTCTGTCAACAATACTCAGGCTTTCTGAGTATTTGCCCTTGCGGGTGTTGGCTGGATGAGGGTCTCCAATTTGGTTTCCCAACAGTGGGGTGTCTCCAACTGGCTTTAGCATAGCTGGGGTGAGGAGTAGCTAGTGCCCGAGTTAGCTGAGTTCTCTTCAACTGGACAGCTTTGGGGAGGGCAGCTGACTTTTTAGTCAGTTGGACACCCTTTAGCTGAGTTGCCTTGGACCTCCAGTTGGCCTAGACGGCTACCGAGTTTGTGTTTCAGCTGGGAGACACACGATGTTTTCCTTACCTGTATTTGTGCACAAGATGTTTTTGTCAATCAAAGTTGATGGATCGTGACCCAATCCACCTTTTTCTGTGCATGATTTTTGTATGCTGATAATATGATCTAATTCTCTCAAGCTTTTATTAAAAGATAAAATGATTTTGTTTTGCTCGAGTTTTTTCAGCTTTAGGCTTTCCAGCTTAGTTGTGAGAGCTGAGTTCTTTTCCCTGAGTTTTTCGTTGACTGCTTTCAGTGACTGAGCATTGTCCAGCTCGGCAGTCAGATTTATAATTTGCTTCTTTAGAGAAGTATTTTCATGCGTTATTTTACTTTGCAACATGCATATGTATTTAAAATCTTCTGAAAGAGATTCTAATGTCAAGACCTCGGAGTCAGAATGAAATGACTCCAAGTCCTCGTTTTCGTGATCAGGCACATGCAAAGCTAGAGAAGTTTCAGTTACCTCATCCTCAGTTGAGGTCAAGGTAGTTCCGATTTCTTCTTCCCTTATATCGACCATGAATGCTACCAGCTACTCATCATCGTTCGAGCTAGCAGCCAACTCAAACTCTAGCACTTCATCATCATATGGGATATCAGGCATCTCGAACCTGGTGAGCATGGCTTCGGCATATACCTTCGATGCTCTCCTTTGGAAGCTTTTCTTTAGCTTCATTCTCTATTCTTCTCCTATTTACGAACAATCGAATTTCAAATTATTAGAATAGTTACATTCAAAGCAAGTGTGTTGCTTCCTTTTCGAGAACTGAGATTTCTCAAGTTTTTTCTCCTCTTGAGCAGCTGTTTGGGCGCTGCTCTATGTCTTCTCCAGCTTCTTGGTGAGGATCCTTATTTGTTCCTCAAGCTCCAGAACTGAACTGGCTGTAGACTTCTTAGCTGACTTCGAGGGTTTGTCAGCTGGGGTTGGTGGTGTGAACTGTCACGGCAGCTTGCAAGGTGAGAAAGATTTCTTTGCGATGAACAAAGGTTGCATCCTCCAGCTTTGAAGATTGTTGAGTAGCCCTTTTAGCTTCATACTTGTTCATCCGAGCAAGATCAAACTCGTGCGCTCGCAGGGAAGTGAATATGTCCTTGGTGGATATCTTTGACGGATCTCTTTTCTTGAGGGCTGTCACCTTTACGAACTAGTCCGCTCTCGGCATCCTTGCCGAGATATATGCATTCATCAAAGCTATAAGGTAGTTCTACCTAGAGCTGAGAGCTCGCTGACTATGGAGTTGAATCTGGCCTCTATCTGCACAATTGATTCTCCAGTTAGTGTAGCAAATGATTCATATTTTTTAAGCAAACTTGGAATTTATTTCTTATGATATGCTCAGATTCTTTGCATAGTTCCTCAAGAAAATCCCATATTTCCTTAGCAGAATCACAGCATGCTATATCTTTCATGCGATCTTCATCAAGCATTGAGAATAAAATATCTTGAGCAAGATATTCTAGTTGGTGACAACGTTTGTCCTTTGTCGTCCACTCTGCATGTGGTTTTTTGATATATTCGGGCTGATCATTGTTTTGTTGACTTGTGTTGATCTTTTCTATCTGGATCGACCCTTGTTCGATGACTAGCCACATATCTTCATGCTGGCTGAGGAGATGAGCTATCACTCGCCTCTTCCAGTTGGTATAATTCTCAATTGAAAACTTCAGCAGTCGGGTAGAAGTCATCTTTACAACTTTATCTAAATAAAACCTGCTCGAAACAGATACTTAAGGAAATGGATCTGGTCCTTAGTGACATAAAACCGTTAGTCTTTTGGACCAACTGCTCTGATACCACTTGTTGGTCCTAATCAGAGTTTATAATATATTGCGAAAGCATTAGTAAATAATTACGGAATTTAAGTAAGACCCTTTTTATGTCTTAGCAAGTCAGCTGGCTCTTTAAAGTATTTGTTAACGAGTAGGTTTAGGAGATTGCTTTAACAGCTATACTCTAGCTACTAATGGTAGTTGGGTTTCAAACATTTAGAGAAAATAAAGACTTAAAGCTGTAAATGGACAGGATATTTATAGAGGTTCGGATATAAAATATCCTACGTCCTCTCTTCCTTCTCCACGAAGGGAATTCACTATAATTAATCGTGCACGATGAGTGAACACGGGTTATAATTAACTATCTTCTATAATAAAGAGCTTTTAATGCACTCGGTCACGTACACGACTGAGCTGAAGCTTTACCGGAATCCTTCCTAGGCTTCTGCTTGGTGGGGTGAAGGTTTATGTTTCCTTTGTAAGCATTGATCGAGTTGGTTGAGTTATGTTCTCAGAAAATAATCTGAGAATGATCTCGGGATCCTCAGCTGTGAACAACTTTGGATCTCCGGTAGATCTCAAGTAAGAATACTCAGTTAGCTTGAGTGCTTTAGAAAGAGAGAGAGCTAGAATGCAGAAGGTAATGCGCGAGTTTAGTAGTCGTTACTTCTTATCGTTTGTTGACTCCTCTATTTATGTCTCTCTCTCAGCTGTCAGTTCTAAAATAACTGCTGGGATTATCACAACTGATTGAACAGTTGTGGTCTTTAATCTCACAGCTGATGGAGTCAGCTATGGTTTCTCATAGCTAGTCTACAATTGAACTTGATCTTCTTAAACTTCAGGTCTTGAATTCTTCCAGCTCTAGCTCTAACTCTCCGCGAACCTAATGCTACACTAATGGTGTTTGACATCATTCAAAATTCAAATATTCTAATACCTTGCAACATCTATCTGGTGAATTGATCGGATGTTCTTATCTCGCCCACTCTATCATTGTGGTGTCTTGTATTACCTATATTACTTAGTTTTGCGTAGATATCTTATATTACTTAGCTTGTGTGTCGCAAGGTTGTCGGCTTGTCTGATGTGAGGGATCATTCCTTCCTGACATACTTTCCGTCCGTCCTTGGCATACATGTAGGTGAAGGTGAACGGCCACAAATAAATTCTGCAAGATTCTTTTTCAAGGATTTAAGTTGAGGGTAAACTTTAAAATTATTTTCTAAAATTTTTACTTTTTTAATTAAGGAGCTGTGTTGTGTTGAGTAAATTTCGTAGTCTCATACATCGATTATGTAACTATCCGGCGGAGTGCCAACCCACACTTTCCATTGCACTTTCGGATCTGGCATCTTTTTATTGGATCACAGCCACGTGGCCGAAAACTAGTGGTTGGAATCAGTAAGCTCACGCTGACTGCCAACTCCCTAAATTCATTATCTTAATTGGAAAGTTTAAAGAGCTGAAGTTGAAGTCGGTAAAAGTAAACAATTTGTTCCCTCCTTTTATTTAATTATCATTGTTATTATTAAATCTTAAGTTTATGTATATGGTATGAATACTTGTGCGAAGACGTAAGGATTTTGATTTTATGCGGGCAACAGGCGGTTAACTTTGCGTTGGGTTTATATACATACATGCACATTGCTTTGAAACAATTAAGAAAGATGCTGTTACCCTTACCTTCTGAACTTTCTAATGAACATTGCCGTAATTTATAGAAATATTGATTTGCTGTGAGAATGAAATTAGGAATTTAGGATGCTTGAAATATTGTGGAAACCAGTATCTAGATCAATATCTATTATCTACTGTCTCGAGCAAAAATTCATTTTGCAGCCTCGAATAAAACAATAAATGCAAGCTGAGCCAGGATGTGGGGAGATTCCCATGGCTTGTGGCTTGTGTATACTGTCATCACTCCGACATCATATAATTTTACTTCTTTCACTTTCAGGTAAGCTTTAATATGTTTGATTTCTTGCGGGACGCGGTAAGTAAGGTGCCTGACTTGTAAAGACACATTTTAATACTTACGAATAAATAAGCAGAAAATTCTTTTATAATCTAATTTGATTTGGATGAAAATACAACTTTGCCGATTCAATCTCTAGATCTCATTTGATTCTCCTTTTTAGATTTGATCTTTGAGTGTTCTTCGAATCTTCAAAGGAATTTGGTTCCTTCGATCTTCTTCAACTTTGACTTGAGTTTTTGTCACGTCGATCTAGAGGGTCTGGATCGAACGTTGGACTTGATTTGAATTTGACCGTGTTCCTCCTCCTTTGCCGTGTGTTTTTGTGTGTCTCCAAGCCTCTATTTATAGGGAATTGTGAGCCTTCTAGGGCTTATGTGGCAAACTCCTATTGGTCCCTGCATATATGGATAATCTTAAAAGATTTAGTTACATGTTAAATAAGTTAAATATCAATTGTTTACTTATTTAATTTACGAGATCAAATTCCAAATATAAATAAATTGATATTTTATTATTTAAATCCACTTGGCGTGATTTGATTGGCCGTGAATTTTTATTTAAATCCACATGGCAGAAGCAGAGGTAGAGAGAATCAGTTGATAAGTATGAAGCTGTTGAAGATGGTCGTGCCTTGTCTAATCACAATGGCAAGATCAAAACAGAAAATTGAGATAGGCTAAGTATTGTTGAAGCTGCTGCTGCGGAGGAAAAGATGCAGTTAAGCTGGTAGTCACTAACTAGAATGGGGATTCCACTGTACATGAAGATATTCTCCTTCATGTAATCTAAATAAGGGGAGGAAGGAGGAAGATGAAGATTATGATGGGGAAGGATGAATTGTTGCAATACTGCATGCATCTAGTGCAGTAGAGCTCAACAAGCTAAACATTATAGGATCCCATCATCTACGCCCCAATAATGAATTGCACCTCCCCTTGCTGCTGCTACACCTCTTACAGCTTTTCCTTTTTTATTTTGAATTTTCATAATGGGGAAACTCAAATCTGCGTTCTAGTTTGGAATGTTACATGCAGAAATTAAATGGACACCTTTAACGATTAATAACAAGTCAAAGCAAGAAATTGGAGGCACTTGAAGTTCAACGTTTTGTTGTTTCTTCTCATTGAATTCAGACCAAACACGAATATGTTCGCACAAATTAGTGTCTTCATTTGTCAATTACTTACTATGTTAGCAAGTGATACGGTATGGAAAGGTATAAATGAAACACAGACAGTTGATATTACCATTTACAAACACTAAGGTTTGTTGGTGCTTCAAGCAACCAAAAATCAATATATATACTAAAGTTGATTTCTTTCTAGACAAACATAAAAGGTTGATTATTACCTACCTCAATTTGTCCGAATGCGGAAGAAACCCTGATTTATATTGGCAAGAAATATAATAGAGTATATTTATAATCAACCACGTGAACCTTTTTTCAAGAGAAAAATTAACTACTCTCAAGTAAAATTAATTTGAGATACCTTAAAATCTCTATAAATTAATATCCTTGAGATCATGAAATTTTATTAATTTAGAGAGATATTAATATATCGATAATTTCATTATTTATTAATTAAAAGAAAATTTCTCACTTCATCAAGCATAACTTTGATAAAAATATTGTGTACAAATAAATTTTACATAATATTCCAATTAATTAAAAATAAGTAGATTCATGCATTTGTTATTGAAGTTGCTCATATACCAAATCATTATTTGTATCCAACTAGACTAATTCATGTACTTAGTAATTCATTTCAATTCAATATTGTATTCGTGAATTTATGAATTCATAAAAAAACTATTTACTGATTTAATGTAACTAATTAAGTATATTCATGCATGAAAATTAAATAAGATTACTATATAAATTTCAATATGGAAGGAAAAAAAACAATAAAATCATAACACCAACCATGACCTCTCATCTAAAAGGAATAAAAAATCATCAATGACTAACCAAATGCATAAAATACTATGTGACTACAAGAGATACCACTCTATATGCACTCAAAAAGATTTAGAAGAGTGGATTGAGAAAAGATATCATTTAAAAGTTAGTCAAGGTACAATATCAAACACTCTCAAAAGATCATTGGAGTACCTCTTAGCTAATTTTGAAAAAGGAGGAGATGTCAAGCGACACAAACCAACTAAATAACCAGAACTTGTAGGTGCAATTAGAAAAATTAAATTAGATTTAAATTAAAAAATAAATAAATTACAATATATTCATATTTTAGTAAGCTATGATAGTGTTAAATGTAATATTTATAATTTATTAATTTATAGTTTTGAAAGAACCTCTATATTTATAAAAAAAATTTCAAAAACTTATAATATTATTATCTTATTGACTTAGATAATTTTTTATAATAGCCCAAATTAAAACACAACAAATTTATTATTTTAGAGAATTTATTAATATAAAAGACATTATTTTATCTAGGTTCTACTTTATTTCAACATATTCAATTTAGTCTATTGATGGGAGAGTTTTTCCATCAAGAACCGCACTCATTCAAACAAAATCTGCCATTCTACCTACTCCACTCAACTTCGGCCGGAAAAGAGGAAAGTGATGGAGCGAGATCTTATTGATTTCTTGGTACATAAAGGCAATGGCGTAACGGGGCTCTCCCAGCTGAACCTGGACAAAATCCCGGATCAATTCATCCAACCCCCTGATAACAGAGTAAATCATATCCAAGTTGCAACCCAAGAATCTATACCGATTATCGACGTATCGAAATGGGACGACCCCAAAGTGTCAGAAGCCATATGCGATGCAGCCACCAATTTGGGTTTCTTTCAGATCATCAATCACGGCATCCCGTCCCATGTTGTTGAAAATGTGAGGAGGGCTGCGCACCATTTCTTTGAGCTTCCCGTTGAGGAGAGGAGGAAGTATCTCAAGGACAACTCCCCAACTCCCTCTGTCGTATTGAAGACCAGCTTTAGTCCCTTAACCGAGAAGGTTCTAGAATGGAAGGATTTTCTTTTCCATTTTGCCGATGCAAAAAATCCCAGTCAGAATTCCCAATTCTGGCCTCCTGTGTCCAGGTAACTTGTATCAGTATTCATCGTTTTTATGTTGATGCAAAAAGAAAAACGATTGGAAGTGGCGATTTTAGGGATGAATGAGTTTCATAATTATGCAGTTTTGATGCTCTGAATTTGGGATTCTGCTGCTGAGAATTCTTAGTTGTTGGCTCCCATTATTGCCGTCTTCTTTGTTACTGATCTTCGGTTACGCTAAGAATTGTTAATATTGATGATTGTGGGCTATTTATTTTTCTATATTATTAGATTTATAAATAAATGGGGTCCTCCTATCTGTAGCATGAGGGAATTGCAAAACCAAATAAATAAGCTTAGCTCCTTCATTTAATTGTTGCCTCAACTTTATTCTCTTCTAGTGTTTTACCATTAACTGCATCACTATGTTGCCTTTACTACTAAGCTAGCTGATGCAATAAAGTTTGAATTTCACAAACACAGGTGTTGTTCATTTAGTTATCTTCATCTAGGTCATGTTCTACATATTTGTTCCATGAAATCTGTTTGAAAACCAACATTTAGCTTCAGAGCAATATGTAATGATGCATGCATTTGTTTATTTGCTTTTGAAGATTATTTACTTTTTTTTTAGGATTATTGAGCCAGCAAGTTTGTGAAGTCTTCACATGAAAAGGCATTACTTCATTTAGGTGTTAATTAGATTTTTTGAGGGTCAGATTATGGCACTCGAACATATATTGCTCCTTCATGTTCTTCCCTTCACTTTTACGACTCCAGTTTTAGGGGCTCTTCATTTTAGATTTTTCTGACCGCAGCAATTTCAATTAGTTGAGCTCTGTTTTCATTTTTGATTCTTGTTTCTCGGTAGAGATCCAGTATTGGAATACATAAACCTGGCAACACCTATTATTCAGAAATTACTGCTAGTGTTGTTGCGTGGCATTAATGTGAAGCAAATTGATGAGGCAAAAGAATCCGCTTTAATGGGCTATCTGGGTGTCACCCTTCTCTATTATCCAAAGTGTCCAAACCCTGAACTTGCAGCTGGAGCTGCTCCACATTCCGATATATCATCAATTACTGTTCTCCTACAAGATGATGTAGGTGGCCTTTATGTACGATCCTCTGAAGGTGATGGATGGATCCACGTAACACCAATTGAAGGGTCGCTCGTTGTCAACATTGGAGATGTGCTGCAAATCATGAGCAATGATAGGTACAAGAGTATCGAGCATCGTGTGTTTTTGAGCAGCAGCAACAACAGGGTGTCAGTTCCCATATTTGCCAACCCTTCAATGGATGCAGTGATTGGTCCTCTGTCGGAAGCGTTGGAGGTTGGAGAGAAACCAATCTACAAACAACTTGTCTTCTCAGATTACTTCAATTATTTCTTTAGCAAAGGCCACGACGGCAAGCAAACTATTGATTATGCAAAAATTTGATGTTGGTCTGTGCATCAGTATAAAAATGAATGTTATTAAAGTAGATATACACTTGTTTGTAAGGTTATTGAAGGATACGTGATTGATTTTGTTGGATAATCGATGTAGTATTTATTTTCTTCACAGATTCTATGTCCGTTATGTTGCAACCTGTTGTGAATAGCTTCCATTGACAATCATCAGTCTTTTTCACATTAATTCACAGGTCTTCCCCATCTACAACTCGGTTTCTATAGACAAGCAGGAAAAAGGAAGGGCTCATCCATTAATTCACAATCATGTGAATATATATATA
>AYJT01099047.1:0-22613 GCA_001278415.1 Ocimum tenuiflorum | reverse complement strand
ATATATATATGCGCGTGTTTTTTTGACGGATAAGAATTTTTATATATGAATATTTGTTATTGAAATATCCCCAAAAGAACACACACATAAGATTTGTGTATAACTAAAATGTCAACTACAATAAAAAATACTTGATTATTCCAAACACTAAACCCACTCGCGTTTCTTCTATATTGTTGTATCTATATTTAAACTTCAATGAATAACTGGAATTCTTGGATGTTAAATTTGACAAAACCAAACTTATTCATAAATGAGTTTAGTACAGAGTGTGGTTCTCACACCAAAGTCACCTAATTTGTGAGTGAGTTTTATAATGTTAAAGTGTAAAATATAATTTTTATTAATGATGTCAAAATTAACACATAATTATAAATTTGTCACTCTTAAGAAACACATATAAAATGGTTGAAATCTCCTGTTAGGCAGTGGTATAACACATCGTAATATATTGGTCACATGATTGATATGTGTATTAACTAATGGAGATGAGGTAGGATAAAATATTTTTTATTAAGAGTATGATTTATCACAATTAATCAGTATACGTGTCAATTATCAGATGAATATAACACAATTTGTAATATCATTATAAATATCCCAAATTTCAAAAGTGTATTAGAAGTTATTTCGTAGCTCAAAATAATTTCCAAATCCCGAAATGGCAATATTTATTTTATTTGCCAAACCCAATAACGAAAGCAAAAAACAAATAAATAGAATAGCGCCATGAAAAATCAGCCCTAATTTTTAGGGCAAAAAAATCTATTAATTTTCCCCCAAAATCCAGCTAGCACATAGCAGGTCAATATTATTCAGTGAATCGAAGAAACGCGGAAGTAAAAATAAAAGAACGAAAATATACGAGCGCACAAATTTATTACGGTTGTCGTGTCTCTCTTTCTCTCTCCACTGCGTTTTTGCCTCTGCGGTGTAGCTGTTCGATCCCGCTAGATCGATGAATGCAGGTTAGCTTGTGCTATCATCCGGCAATTATCGCAATTGAATTGTGTTAGAAGTTATGTGATTTGCTGTGTTTTTGAAGCAATGAGGATTGATGAATAAACCCTAATTTGGACTTTGGTCAATTATGGGGTTTCAGTATATGGCTTAAACTTTGAAGTGTTTTCATATGTAGGTTATGTATTGGTTGGTTTTTCACTGCCACTATTATTTTCTTGTTTTGAACATTTCCCAGTTCAATTTTGTTTTCGGAAATTTTGCTGGGAAATCGAGAAATTGACGATCAAATTTGTGTTACTGCTAATGTTCATATTTTGGATTATGTTAAATTTTAAACTATTAACTGCTAATGAAGTATTTCTGAAGTGCGTGGTCAATTACCTGATAGTTGATTGATGAATTTTGAAAACGAGGAATCATACTTTATGTAATGCCCCACTTGTTTGTAATTGAGTACATTTTTTAGCTTTGAATGATCTCAAGTGGCACTGTTTATAGAAATGTTTTTTTCAACCGTGAAATTGTTTAGAAAACTATTGCTCTATATCTGTCAGTTTTGAAGTTTTCAATTTGGAAGTACGACTACCGCGTACCTATACGTGTAACTCATTCTCCTAAAGCAATCTTACTAAAGATTGTAACTTGTAATCGTGTTTTTACATAGGCTGATGCTCTTTGCTGACCTCTTTGTATTTGGCATTTCCAGGTTTTTGCTGCGAGCTTGCTTGCAGTCTGATTTAATTTTTTGTTGTAGAGAGGACTTAAATTCATGATTGTTTCACTCTAATAATGGATGGAAACTCAAGATATGAGTTGATGTCAGCCAGTCCAGACACTAATTTTTCTGGTAATTACCAGAGTGCTCAGAGGGGATACTCTTCTCCCTCTCTGAGTCGGTCTTCAAGTTTCAGAGATGGTTCTGAAAGTAGGAATGTTAGTTCTGCAAAGGTTAATCCTAGAGGTAGTGCTGTTTCATCAGGAGATGTTCCCTCATTATCTCAGTGCCTGATGTTGGAGCCAATTATTATGGGTGATCCAAGATATGCTAGGTCTGGTGAGTTGAGGAGGGTTCTGGCTAATTCAGTTGGGAGCAATTCAGAAGAAAACTCTTTTGTGTCTGCTCATCTAAAGACTTCCCCTCCAGTAGCTGTTGAGGATCTAAAACGACTTAGATCAAGTGTTGCAGATACTTGTGTCAAAGCCAGGTATGTTTGTTTGTTAATGCTGCATGTACTGGGTTAGCATCAAGAAACAAAAAGGTTGTATCATTAATTCATTCTTTTAAATTTTATTTTTTTGTCCAAAACTCTCAAAATTACATATAGAGTTATCTAGAACCTCACTTGCCTTTAGATGTTCTGAAATTATATAATTCTGAAACAACACTACTCTCTTGACTAGCGGTCGAGCTAAAAAGTTGGACGAGCATTTATCTAAGCTAAACAAATATGTTGAGGCATTGCCCTCTAAGAAGCCACAACAGCAGCGGAGTGAGCTGCTGACAAATGAACGATCTAGTGGCACAACCTTGAAGATATCTCAGATGCACAGGAATTCTTCAGAATTAGGTTGTCAGAAGTTTGATGACAGGTCTAAGAACGTTGGTCTCAGCAAGCGGTCACGTACCTCAATGACCGAACCTCGGGTTTGTAAAAATATAGTATTTATTATATTTAATTAATTGGGTGTTAATATCTTATTTCTTTTTAACAAATACTGCAAGTGGCAAATGTGTTCCATTCCAGCATCTTTTATTGTGTCATTAGTGCTGACAACAAATTTTTTCTTTTTGTTCTTTTTTTGAGAAAAAAAAAAGGTTAATAAATGAAAAGAGCATATTGAGGACGAGAGCATCCATCCCAAAAATAAGAGAGAAACAAGTTAGATGTACAAGAAAGCTAATCTCTAACCTCTAACAAACCAGTTTTGCTTGACCTGGCTTAAATAAAATCAGGAAAGATTCCTGATTCTGCATTGAAATGCTGGTGCACATTGTGCTCACACTTCCCTTTTTCTTGTATTTTAATACATAAAATGCATGCTACGTCCTTCAGATCTCATGCTTTATATTTGCACTGGTTTATCACTTCATCTTCATGAGAAGTTATTTTTCTTTAGAGTTATTTTCATTATGTATTCTATATGAATTAAAATTGATTACCCCATTTCCAGGCAGAATGCAGGAATAATGCAGTGCTGCGGCAGACTATGACAGTGTCAAAAGAAAGAGACATTCTTAAAGATAATAATGCAGATTCTGATATGGTTGAGGAAAAAATAAGAAGGTTACCTGCAGGTGGAGAAGGATGGGATAAGAAAATGAAAAGGAAACGCTCTGTCGGTGCTGTGTCTTCACGATCCACTGACAATGATGGTGAACTGAAACGGAACATGCATAATAAGCTTTCCTTGGATTCTAGCCACCTCCCAGGAGATTCCACACATAATTTCAGGTTAGCAAATATTTTGTTCTTATTCAATGAACTACCCAAAATTATTTGTTGTGCGGCTGCTTAGTTTGCCCCCCCTCACCCTTCATGCTAAACTGAATATATTTCACCACTGGAACACTTGCATCTGGTGTCTGGATCCTTAAAATGGAGATGATGATATGTTGTAACTTACCTTTGTAGAATGCAGCTTCTTTTGTGGAAAAGGTAAAATTGCTTTATATATATTTTCTTTGATTGTTCCAAGAAAAGATACTATTTATTGCCCATGTAAAAATGGCTTGATATTCATTGCCTTTGGAGATGAGCATTTTATTATGTTAAAATATATGTTCATTATATCTTTTTTGATATTTATAGGAATATGACACATCTAAAAAGGCAAAGCATAATACCAACACATGTCTCCATTCATGGGCTCTCAAGTCTTCTTTGAATGTCCTTTATTATTCTTCTCCTTCATGTCAATAAAACATAAAAAAGTGATTATGGTGTTTATGTATTCAAAAATTAAGAATCAAGATTAAAGTGATTAAAGATTAGTTAGTTTGCGGAAAGTTTTGAATTTCTGTTGAAGTGACTCATACTGTCGAGTGTTAAACAATTATTTGAAAGCCACATCTTGATGAAATTAAGCTCTTCTATGTATATTTGGGGTACTTAATCGTTTGGTTTATCGGGTTTGTGTCTGGAGGATTTAATGATCACATCTTCGTTTCATCCAGACTTCAGGCATAGTTTTGCTTCAATGAATATATGTTGGATTAGTTATTTGGTTTTTAATATGGTAATGTCTTTACTCTGATGTGCCAATTTGACAGATCAGGAGCTTCTGTTGGTGGTAACAAGCTAGATCCTATGCCATCTCCAGGTTCTACTGCCCGCGTAACCTTCAAAAGTGAACAAGAAAAGTCAATTCCTTCAAGGGATGTTTCCGGGGGACCAATTAAGGAGCGACCCCTGGGAAAAGTAAATGTTAAGTATGTATATTACTTTTGTTAAACACGCATCTCTTTTTATATGTCATCTTAGATATTGTTAACACAATTATTTATGTATGACCTTTATTTCTGTTAACTCTTTTGCAATCACCATCCAGGATCAGGTTTTATTTTAATTATTATTGCTTATCTTAACTTCAATTTATGGGGTGACACTTATGGTGAACCTCCTTTTAGGTTGAATAATCGTGAGGATAACCATACAGTTACCTCTAATCCGATAGTAAAAGGAAAGGCATCAAGGGCACCGCGGAGTGGTTCTGTGGCTGCTGCTAATTCATCTGCTAATGTTCCTCGCGTGCCTGGAACTTTAGAGAGCTGGGAGCAGGGCCAAGTTGTGAATAAAAACACTTCTGTTGGTGGGTCTAACAATCGCAAGCGTCCCTTGCCTTCAGGATCACCTTCTCCCCCAATAACTCAATGGGGAGGTCAGAGGCCACAAAAGATGTCACGAACTAGGAGAACAAATCTTATTCCAGTGTCAAACAATGATGAAATGCAGATGCAATCTGAAGGGTGTTCCCCTACAGAACTTGGTCCACGGATAAACAGTGGTGGGACTAATGCTACTGCTCTATCAAGGAGTGCTGCTAATGGAAGTCAAAATTTTAAAGTGAAATCGGAAAATGTTCCATCTCCAGCGAGATTATCTGAAAGTGAAGAATCTGGTGCTGGGGAGAACAGAATGAATGATAAAGGCATGGGATGCAGGGATCCAGAAGAACGGACTGCAAATGCTGGTCAAAGTGTTGGGCCATCAACAATCCCTATAAAAAAGAATAAACTTGTAGCCAAAGAAGATATTAGTGATGGTGTGAGAAGGCAAGGGCGGAGTGGAAGAGTTTCACCATTTTCTAGGGCTAGCATTTCACCAACAAGAGAAAAATTGGATAATGTGGTGGCAGCCAAACCTATTCGAAATGCAAGGTCTAGTTCTGAGAAGAGCGGAAGGTACTTGGTGATGTTGTTTGCCGATCACATTGAATTCTACATTTTGCTATCTATTTCCTGTTGCTCATGCACTCTTTATAATACTGTTATAGCAAGTCTGGCCGTCCTTTGAAGAAGCTCTCAGATCGCAAAAACTTTTCACGCCTTGGCCATGTGACAAGTGGGGGGTCCCCTGATTGCAGTGGTAAACCGTTTACATGATTTTTTTTTTTTGAACTAAAGTACAATAATAAATAAACCCACGTGGATGTCCCCACAAAGACTCGAACCCATGACCTTTAAGGTCATAGGAAAGGTGCTTACCACTGCACCCCGAGGTGGCAAACATTTACATGATCTTTTCATATTAGATTGCGGATATTGGTGTTTTCTTTATTTCTTTAGGTCCTACAGCCCATCAGTGGCTATGCAAGATTTGACTTGTTGGTCTCTTGTGGATGATATTTCAGTTTGCTATAAATTTTTTGCTCCTTATGGTTGTACTATTGATCCACCACTAACTTGTGAATGGTTTTCCAATCTATTTTCTTTTTATATCTGTGAATGGGTCCCTCATCCCTGTTTTTGTTGATTTTTTCTGCATGTGTAAAGCCTAAACTAAGACAAAAGCTCCCCCCCTTTGTATTTTCTCTGGGGGTTTGCATACGGTCGGTTCCCTTACAAACCAAATCGAACAGCCCAAACCGCCACACCCAATTTTTTAAGATTCAACCCAAACCGACCAATGAAGAATATTCAAACGGAACCGAAGCTTCGGTTTTGGTTTTGGTTCAGTTTTGACCAAACCTACTTTTCATGTAACTTTTCTAATTCTTAAAAATGATTTTAGTCTTTCCAAACATACTAAATATAATTTACAATCACAATTCACAAAATTTATAATTTACATTCAATATTAGGATTAGATAGTAATAATAATATAAAAATATTAGAGTTAGATATTATTAATACTTTCTAGTTTGGTGAAAATTTTTACGAACTGAACCGAAGTCTAGTTTGGATGAAAAATTTTGACCGACCCAGAACTATCCAAAAACATACGGTTTGGTGTTCTGCAGGTTACGGTTTGTTTTTTCTCACCCCTAATTTTCTCCCAGTATCCAAAGTGATGTAGTCAACAGGATACGTGCTTATCTTGCTTGATTACTTGATTGAACTATTCTCTGATAAAATTGGTTTTACTGCCTTCAATGCACCAAGTTCTGTCATGTTCAGAATGTACTATGATTCCGTTTGCATAAGAAGTGCTAAGAATCGTAAAGCCAATTTTTGTATCTTAATTTATGAATAAATTAGTAAAACTGAGGTACTATATTTTTCAGGGGAATCAGATGATGATCGTGAAGAACTCTTGATAGCTGCTAATCATTCTTGTAACTTTAGCGGTAAACACATCAATATTTATTTTTTGGATTTAATTTTCTCTGCTATTTTCTTAACAGAAAACTTTCTCTTGTTTGTTCTGTTTTGTACATGGTACAGTTGATGCATGTTCAAGTGCATTCTGGAAGACAATTGAGGCCTCATTTGCTTCGATTGGTCCAGATGAAAAATCATACTTATCACAGCAGGTGAACAAAATTTTTAGCGGTTAGACAGATTCTCAATTTGTGTAGAATTGATTCTTAAAGGTTCTTTTGTAATTGAATCAGATGAAATTGGCTGAAGAATCATGTTCAAGTTTGTCTCGGCTACGGAGCAATGGAAACGGTGATCAGGTGAAGCTTGTTTTTAAACTGGGATCTCTCTCGTATTCCACACAAACTACTTTTCCAGCAATTGTTGGTTCATAATGTACTTTTTGACTTGTTATTTGTCTGATAAATTGAATTGAGTTTTTTTTTTTTGAGAGAACAAATTTTTTTTGTTTAATTCAATATTTGTAAACTGTCATCTTCATTGTTTACTGTATCTGATGCTCAAAGCTTGCCCTTCTTTTACCAGGTTGATTATTGCCGTGAAGATATTCCAGCTTCAGATTCTGTTTCTTTCAGCAGCAAAAAAGGCATGAATTCTTCAGATAGGATGGATTCTGTTGACCAGCTGCAGAGTTCTTTTGAACATGGGTGCTCAGATGCTGAGAAAAGATGTGGCAGAAGTACTCCACTTTATCAAAGGGTGCTATCTGCTCTCATTTTGGAAGATGAAGTCGAAGAATATGAAGGAACTGGATTTGGACGGCCAAGGAATCCAGTATATAATTCATACCTCCTTTCTGAAACTGAAAGCAAGCATATGGACAACTTAGACTTTTGTGAGCCAGTAATTGGTGCTCAAACTAGGAAATATGGTAATGTGCATAAGATTTTTCCTTGTAATGGGAATATGGACGTTGATAGGAGCCCTGCTGCCTTAGATTATGCATGTAATGGTGAGCTGATGCAAAGAGATGGTGGTTTTGTACACTCAGACTTTGAAGTTTTGGTTAGGCTTTCCAGATTTGACCATGCTCCACAAAGTTTACTGGCCAACAATGGTGGCATTTCTTCCTTTGATTTTAAATATGAGCAGATGTCTGTTGAAGAAAAGCTTGTAGTGGAACTGCAGAGCATTGGCCTGTTCTTGGAAGCTGTGGTAAGTTTCAGATCTTAAAGACTGGGTACCGAAAAAAAGATTTTGGATCATATTTTCTATCCTTTTCTGGTGGAGCTAAATTCTCTTATTGACATGCCAAATGTTAAAGTGCAACAACTCCTGTGAAAATATAAGGCATTACTTAAATCTTTGTACTTGTAATCTTGTATATGCTGTTGGTCCTTGCTATTCTAATTGATTGTTGTGATGCAGCCTGCATTGGATGACAAAGAAGAGGAGGGAATTGACCATGAAATTGCTCGATTAGAGAAGGAACTTCTTGAACAGGTCCTCTCGCATGATACCTTTCATATTACTTCTCTCACATTTTTCTTTCTTTTTTACTTATAAGTTTTTTGTGGTGGCATTTATATGTATGAGTAGTTCTTTGTTGCTCCTGCTTCCCACCCCTCTGGCACACTTGCTCTTAAAATTCAATTGTGTTCTGTAGTATAAGGTGTTTTGCATTATTCACTGTAATTGATTTTGGAGTTTTATGCCTTAAAATTCAGGTTAGTAAGAAGAAGACATTCTTGGATAAAATAGATAGAGCTTTGCAAGAAGGAAACGCCATTGGAAGGTAATTTACTCTATACCTGGATTCTTTCCATGTTCTTAATTTTGTGATGATAACAGTAATGTTGCTAGCATACATGATACATACCATCCTATTTTATTGTACACCAGGGACCCTGAGCGGGTAGCGATGGACAAGCTTGTTGAGTTGGCCTACAAGAAACTTTTGGTCAGTTTTAAATTCTTAACGCTCTCAGTTATGAATACAGTATATTGATTTGGATAATCTTCTCAATTTTTTGTGTCAATACTACATTACTGAATTGTCAGTATGTTTTAAGCTTTCTCGATGGTTGTCATATTTAGTAAAAATTGCACCATTTCCTCTTCTTTTATGTCAATCAATCCACCTGATTTTAATAGTGGATGCTTGCCTGGAACGATTGACAGGCAACTAAAGGAGCAAAACAGGGGATTGGCAGAGTGTCGAAACAAGTTGCTTTGGCTTTTTGCAGGAGGGTACTTGCTAAATGCCGCAAATTTGAAGATTCAGGTATCAGTTGTTTCTCTGATCCTGCACTCCGGGAAATTGTCTATGCACCGCCTCGTCAGTTCACTGAGTCGGAGTTACTTCCTGCTGCCAATGGTAAGCACTTGAATCTTGTAAAGTGCAGCTACCAATAGCTCACACAAATATCATCCTAGCAGTTCAATATTTGTTCGACTTAGTCTAGAACTATTTTCGCGAGTTCTTAGATACAACATTTGCGTTTTAGTTTTATCCTTGCCGATGGGCTTATTTTAATTCTGATACTTAATCATGCTTTTTCATGGCTTTGCAGATGCATCTGGAACTTCAAATCGCGGCATTACCAAAAATGGGCCAGCATCAAACAGAGGAAAGAAGAAGGAATTATTGCTTGATGATGTTGGTGGTTCTGTTTTCAGAGGTGGTGCCAAGGGGAAGCGAAGTGAAAGAGAGAGGGATTCAAGTAAAACTGGACGACTCTCTACGGGTGGCTCTAAGGGCGAACGCAGAGCAAAATCAAAACCAAAACAGAAAACAGCTCAGCTCTCCATGTCTGGAGTCAATAAATTCAGTGAGCCAGCTACTAACAGGAGAAAAGATGTTCGATTCATGTCTTCGGGCGGTGTTCCACCAAAAGAGAAGGATCCACTTGACTTTTCGGCTTTGCCTCTCGACAACATAGACGGAATAGAAGAACTAGGCGTAGATTCCGATACAGGTGCACCACAGGATCTCAATTCTTGGTTCAATTTTGAAGTGGATGATGGTTTACAAGAAGACCAAGACAATGCCAACATCGGGCTCGAGATACCGATGGACGACCTCTCAGATCTACTCATGTTCTGATCTGTACAGCTTATCATAATTCTGATTTGTTTAGATAATCAATCGAGTGCTCATTTTTTCTACCTACGTCTTGGCCTAATGGCTGATGTAATTAGTTATTTTTGTTATACTTTAGGAAAAACTTCCAAGGAATTCTTCAGTCATATATATGTATTTTTGGACAATTTTTGTCTTGTAAGAGGTGTTTAGATTGTCATGGTTGAGCTGTTTTTGTCATTTTTTTATAGATAGCGTTGAATGAAAAGTTGTTCTTAATTAATGCTTTAGAAGCCTTCAAATTCCAATTTATAAAGAAATAAGCACAACAGACACTTGTATTAAATCATAATCCAACAGTTTTTCCATCAAGGTAAAATGAGTTTGATGTCAATGAAAGGTACAACTACCTAATCTAAAACCCACCAAATTCTTGAACCTTTTGTCATTTCCAATGTCACTATGCTTAGCTCCTCATATATACATAAATACAAGCCGACCCATTCCAATTTGGAAGAGACTTGTGAAAATCATGAAGTACCTCAGGCTTCACAAGTGCCAAGATGAGGCAAGCTTCATGATGGATGGTGGTCACGGCAGCGACGACGTTGATAGCTCTGGAGTCGACAACAAGGTGAAGTTCTTGATGGAAACCATGCGCAGAGTCATTTCATCTCGTGCAAGAAACAATCAGTGTTCAGAGGCTGGTTGTAATGTGGCACAGCCCCAGCAACAGAGTGCTATCAGTGGAAAAGGCAAACTCTAATGGATAGCTTTTGCTATGGGAATATGTATAATGTTTGCTTTCTTTTAAATTTACTCTATGAATATGCTGGTTCAATGAAAGCCTATGATATCTGGACTTTAAGATTTTCTTGTTTTGGATGAATGGCAAATTTAAATTTAAACTGCAGATGAATATGATCAAAATTTGTAGAAAACTGTATGGATCTATCACCAAGTATAACAGATGAAGCAAGCTTCAAGAAATCAAACTAGTCAATACAGACTGTACTAGTAAGCACAATGATGATAATATAGTGTTGCATTTTTCTACATCAGGAAAACAGTATCAGGTTCGCCATGTCTCTCGAAAATCTTCATTTCTGCTCTATCCTCATCTATGGTGATTCATATCACTCAAGAAACTTCATTGCTTTAGCCACTCTATCCACATTTTTGGTAGTGTACAGTGAGTTTCAAATCATTCATAACAAAAATTGGTGAATTTTCACAATTCAAGATCATTGTGTTATTTCATCTAATTTATTAGGTCTCAGTTCTTGAGTTTGTAATCTTGGATTCAAGGGATTGTGAGTTTGTGTGGGGTATGAGGCCTTGTGGAAAGAAACAGACAATGTGGAGTCTTCATAATTTATTAAATATTAGAGGATTATGCCTTCCTTCGGACAAGGGATATAAACATCAAGTTGTGACAAGCAAGCTTCATTTTTTCTACACGCTTTATGTTTAATATTACTTTTTCATTTGCCCAGTCAGGAAGTTTGAAGTAGACATATATCTATGCCTGTCTACATGTTAATTTTTGTTTCAACATTCAACATGTATGATTTGTTTTCGGGAAAAGAAAAACGAAGCTGATAGACGTATACCAATATAACTTTCACTGGAACGAGGCCCATGCAATCACCATTTATTTTATTTTCTTTTCCCTATACAATTCAAATGTTTGCATTTAATAAAAGCACTGGTAATTACTTTATTTTGCAAAGGAAAGGGAAACTTTGATGGTGGAATTTGACATATATGCCCTTCATCTTTCACTGATTTTGATTGGTTGACACGTAAACGTAGTGTTTAGATCCTATAGGAAAAATTCTCCCTTAGAAAATATGAAAGAATCTCAGCCACAAGATGAATGAAATCCACGATTGAGATTTTTTCTTTTTTCAGCACATGTAGTTACTTGATATTCATATGCTGAAAAAAGAAAATATCTCAACTTTATATCTGATTGATCCCACGGCACAATTCATTTTTAATTTCCACGGGCATTATATGAAAAATGAGGGAATTATATGTTACCACATCACCATAGATTTCTTCATGAAAATGATATATTCCTTCCCCATTTCTAGGAACTCCCCTTGGGTCGGAATTTATGTCATTTTTGTTAGAGTAGGTCTCTCGTTAGGTGACCTAAATCATTTAGGCAGATTTCAGTTTAAAATTTAGGAAAGACATGAGTTTGAGTTTAGAATTCATGACGAGTATAAGTTTGGATTGATGAAAACGAACTATTTAAATGCGCTTAAATTGTTGAGGTGGTGTAACCACAATTTTTGCCTTTTTATTATTTCCCAAATTTCTCCATTCTCACGCCGAACACAAACCTATGAAAAGCCCCCATTACTTTAGGTTTCCTTTACTGCAATCTCAGTTCTTGATTTCTGATTGACTAACTATATTCCCCTCCTTCTCCGAGGCCTCCTTTTGGTGTTATCTTCATTGTTCAGACTCAAAACTTCAATCCCAAATCACAATAGCATAAACAAAAGATGGGTGTGGGTTTATCCATTCTCATAGGCTTAAAGTGCGCAACATTATTCCTGTTCTTCCTCTCCCTCCGAATGCTTAAATTCACTATGCTATCAATCCCATTCTTGTACGCATCCTTGGTATCTTTCTTGGTCGCAATCGCTGCCCATCCATCAGTCAATCTTCCGCTTCTTTTGGGGAAAGGGTCAGATGGGATTTTCCCCTTATGGTCATTGATCATGTTCAGCCCCTACTTGTATTTCGTCAGGGCCTTTTCTTTTATTAGAAGGTTTACTAGTGGGGAGGCTCCATACACTCAGATTTCTGAAGGTTTGTATGTGGGAGGGTGGCCTTATGCCCCCGATAAATTGCCACCTGGCAACCCTGCAATCATTGATTGCACTTGTGAGTTGCCAAGGAAGAAGGAGCTCACAGGGAGCGCGTATCTTTGTATTCGAACGTGGGATACGCGCGCCCCTGATCCGGGGGAGATTGAGACTGCTGTGAACTGGGCTTGTAGGAAGAGAGCTCAGGGTGTACCGGTTTTCGTGCATTGTGCATATGGTATGAAATCTTTGATAGGCACCATTGATGATTGAATATGTGAATATATTGGATTTGTGCAATTTTGTAAAACTAATGATTAAGTTGCTTTGACTAATGATCAGTTGTGATTTGCCTGGACTTATATGTTTTTGTGTCAGTTGTGTTGATGATGATCGGATAAGTAGTTGGAGTTGGCAGCAATGATGATTGAATATGTGATTGTATGGATATATTGGAGTTCTATGATTGTGTATACTAATGCTTAAGTTGTTTTGACTTGTGATCATTCATGATTTGCCTGGACTTAGATGTTTTTTTGTGGGTTGTGTTGATGACTATGAGGTAATTGGTGATCTTGGCTCTTTCCTCTTACTAAGTAGGATGGTGTCGCTTCTTTATGTTAACAATTCTTGTAGAGCTAGATCGCCCACACTTCTGTTGTTAAAGAACTTCTGGTTTTTGTCCACTGTGCATATGGTATGATATTTTGCATGGAGCTTATTTTAATAGTTGAAGTTGACATCAATGTATATCGATGTTTGGATTCTGTTGTAACTCATAGATTTGCTTATTTTGCAATGCTTAGTAACGTAAGTTGATTTGACTTATGGTAGTTCTTGATTTGAGTGAATGAAGAAGTTATTGCGTCGGTTGTGATGATGACTGGTGAGTTGGTAATATGGTGAATTTGGTACTTGACTCTTACAATGTCAGAATTCAAATGGTGCTAGTGTGTTGGTAATCAATCTGTGTTATAGAGAAATCGACTCTGCTGCTCCTGTCTTTTAAGCATTAGAACTTTTTGTGCTCATCATAACCCTGCTGTGATCAACTGCTATTAGTTATTAGGATGGTGAATCTTCATTGTCATTTCCTTTGTTTATTAAATTGTTCCTTTTTTGTGCTACTGCTGTAGGATATGATTGTCCCATCTTTTTATGCTCAATTCATTGAATAAATACAGAGATTGCTTATCAAATGATGCCTATAATAATTTGGGTGTACCAGTGCTGGTTTTTCTTCTTTACTTGAAATCGTGTTAGCTGTCCCATTCTGAGATTTTGACTTGTTGATCTCGCAAATGCAATCATTTGACCTCTCCTCTACTTGCAGTAGTTCGATTACTGGACTGGGATCGCTCTCTACTGTAATTTGAGTTCCATTTTCATTTCTATTTGAGTGATTAGTTCGTCCCAATTTTCTTCGTTTCAGGTCATGGGCGAAGTGTGGCTGTAATGTGCGCGCTGCTGGTAGCTCTTGGCTTGGCAGAAGATTGGAAGAATGCAGAAAAGATGATCAAAGAAAAACGCCCGTACATACGAATGAACAATCTTCATAGAAATGCCTTGGAAGAATGGTCCAAGGATAGGTTATCCATGCCCAAAAGAAAGTGACAATGTAATGCCTCCTACAGCAGATTCCTCTATTCTTCATTTATAACTGTACTTCAGTTACAAACAGAATTACCATGAAACTGTTCTTCAAATATTGCTTCTACAATCACATTGTGTGCAAGTGTGTTGCTGTTTGTCTATCATTCCAAAATACTACCAGAAGGATAGTTCCTAAGCTGCCACTCATTTGTCCTATTTATACAAATTCATGCCAACGGAGGAAAAACTACAGAAATATGAATAGAGGCAAACTGACAATGAACAAAATCCTCATTTACAAAAGAGGAAGTATTTATTTTCAGGCAACATGAAGGTGGGAGTATTTACATTGTCAATAAAAGCCTCGGAAAACCATATCACAGAAACAAACATAGCCTATGATCGGTATGCATAATTTTGATAATGAGCTTATAGTCCCAGTCCATGTCGAATACACATTTGACACGCAATTGAAGTTGATACAACTCAAGTTTCTGCTCTACCACCGCGTTTAGCTGCTTCGGAGCTACTCATTGTCATGAAGGATTCTCCGCAGCCACATTGTCCCGCAGAATTTGGATTGATAAAGATAAATTCGGATCTGGTGAGGAGCAAAATAGATACTATAAAGAAAAGTTGAGCTCCATTCAGAACAAGCATCTATACAAGGAATCTAATTTGTACCTGAGTTTGTCATCAACAAAATCCATCTTGGTTCCTATTACATGCATAAGAGCCTTGGGATCAACTAAGATCTTCACCCCTTTGTCCTCAACCAACTCATCAAACTTTCCTTTCTCATCTGCAAGTGCAATAAGTTTAAATACTCAAAACAAAATTACCAGAGCAAAAGAGGAGAATGAATGGAGAGCTCCTCTGGGTTTAGCTTATGACATGTTAGTTCACTGTCTGAATGTATCTCCCATCATCATTCAAAGCAATTTTCATATAGTTCACGGTTGTTTTAAAGCTTAAATTGCATTAGGAGTGTGAATTTATAGTAATAATCGGAATGAAGGTCACCTAAATCGAACAAATTAGATTTTAGGGAAGTTCAGAAGAGGTATTAAATACATTATTTTCTCTTTCATCAAACAATAAAAATTCCCTCCACTAAAACATCACTCTCATCACGTTAAATTTACATGTTATCGAGTAAAATCAGACGCAACACCAAAAGAAATAATTATAAAATCAGACACAACACCTAAAGAAGTAATTACAGAATCAGATGCAGCACATGAAAAATACTTGCAAAATATCCCCAATTCCCCTAACAAAGCCACGAAATCGAAAATAAAATTTTACACAGACAATAATTTAGAAGCATAAGAAAACGATTAAAGTTGAGCAGAAACATACCGGCATAATTGAGGGTGTAGGATAAGCCGTTGCAGCCGCGAGCCTTGACGCCGAGCTTCAGGAAAGAGCGCTGGCGTTGGTCGAGGAGATGGCGTATTCTTGCGGCGGCGGCCTCCGTCAACGACAGCACTTGCTTCCGCATAGCGATCTCCGATCAATTCTCTCCCCGCCAGTTTCTGGAATATATTTTACACGGCCTAGCCCAGCCCATTTCTTCCATTTTCATTTTCGGCCCATCTACTTTTATTATTATTTTAATGCATTTTTCAGTTTCATTTTAAAAAATACATTAATTTCATTGTTGCTCAAATTCCTATCTCTCAAATGTGATAAATTTAATTGGAAATTTTGGGAGTGAAAATGAAGAATCAATCATTTAGAAAGATCAATGCTGTTGACTATTGTTGCATGTGTTAAGGGAGAAATCAAAATGGGATGAGATTCATCCAAATCTGACCCTATTAAAATTCATGTATGCAAATCGTTATATTTAAATTTTAAAACCCAAAAAAATGTTGAAAGTTTATGTATTTAAAACAAATTAACCCCTTTCTTTTTTTCTTTTTCAATTTCTCTGTCTCCTACTATGTTTATTGCTATTTGGCTTTAATTTATTCTCATTTGTACATAATTAGTTGTTTTCAATATGAATAATTTTAATTGTTTATTGAATTTAACGTAAATTATACTAGGTTGTGAAGTTGGTCGATTTTGGACGGCTATCCTCGTTCCAAAATCATTTCATCCATTGTACTAAAAAAATCATTATATAAGTGGATTATTGATGTTGTTATTATTCAAAGCTTAGTTGCCTTATTTGGACTGACATCACATGTCATCCATACAAATAATAAAAAACTACAAAAGCATGCATTATTTTATTTGTCAATTCGCCAGCAGCCTTCCCCACACACCTACCACTCACTCAATACATAATTTAATTTCATCAAAGAACCCACCAATATCGAAATAAATAACTCAAAATCCATTTTTTAATATAAAATTAAAATCAATATTCAACCGAAAAGGAAAAATATTTAATTATATTACAAACTATTCGAAATTTTAAATAAATGTATAAACTATTATAAATTGTTCAAATATGAGACAACTTTAATATTTGGGCACTGGAATCCCGAGTAAGCAAGCTGCATTTCCATGTAATTCAATGTTAAGTCACGTCAATTTTGTGATGTTAATTCACTCAATGACGTGGAAATGCGACGTATTAACTGAACATTTTGGTGCCGAAAAAATTGAAATTATTCTATATTTAAACAATTTCTTACAATTCGTTCTACATTTGAGCAAGTGCATTTATTTAAATTTATGTTTGGAATAGTTTGTATTATTTTTTATAAAAGTTGCAAAATTTGTGATATTATTGAAAAGCAGAAATATACTATAATTCTTCAGCGGTGGGGCAGACGCGCCCAACCATATTTCAACAATGGTGGTTCTTCTGCTCTGACCAATTCACTCCCACACCCCCAACACGCACTGCGTGTAAGTGTATACATACAACCAGCTGTATCCATAGGCTGCTGAGCAAGTAACTGCATAAATAGTGCGCGGCGAAAGTTGTCTGATCAGATCCACCCTCAGTCAATACTCCGAGCTTAGATGGCGGCGGAAAGCGGCGAGAAATGGGTTGTGAGCGTGACGGCGCAGACGCCGACGAATATAGCGGTGATTAAGTACTGGGGCAAGAGGGACGAAGACCTCATTCTTCCCATCAACGATAGCATTAGCGTCACCCTCGACCCCGGCCACCTCTGCACCACCACCTCGGTCGCTGTCAGCCCCGCCTTCACTCATGATCGCATCTGGCTCAACGCCAAGGTATAATTTGTAACGTAATTTTGAGTTCATTCTGTTAGTGACTCGGTGTTATAATATATGCTGGTGTGATCCACTTTCTTTATATAAAATTTGTGTGTTGAGAGAGAGCGTTAATTCAGGCACAAAGAATCAGGTATATTAATTTCCTTGATCTTGCCATTTCCAACATGAGCAATTTGTTCAGGGGATTGAGGGTTCGTGTGAGATTTTGATGGGATTCATGATTATGATCAAAATTTGCTAATTTTGGATTTTAGCTATGAAAATAATCACATGACCGGCTTGTTCAGCTAATGAGTTAAGTTTGCTTTATCCATTCAATCGGCTCTGTGCCAACTGGGATTTTTTTGGTTCAGTTTCTTCCCAAATACACACACGCACAACTCACTCATGTGTTGATCTGCAATTTGTATTAACTTTTCTTTTGAATGTTTTTATGTCCCATTGACTACTCCTATGTTGTTTTTGCTCGACTCTGTTTGATTGGAGTTCCAATCAGTTTTTACTTTCTTTAGTATATTTGTGATGCGGGTGAAATTGTTAAAGCATTAGAGATTTCTGAAATTCTGATAAATGTTTTTCTGGCTTGTGCAGGAGGTATCTCTTTCTGGAGGCCGATACCAAAACTGCTTGAGAGAACTCCGGTCTCATGCTAATGATTTTGAGGATGAGAAGAAGGGTATCAAGATCACTAAAAAGGACTGGGAGAAGCTGCATGTACACATTGTTTCTCATAACAATTTCCCTACTGCTGCTGGTTTAGCTTCTTCAGCTGCTGGTTTGGCATGCCTAGGTAATTGAAAATCTCCTCAACCACTTTCTTCGAAAGTTAGAACATCTTGCCTTTTCTTTTTCCAAATTACATGCAGTGGTAGACTCGGAGTTATGTAAATAAAATTTATGTTTACCTTAATTAGGATAGTTGTTTTACATCCTTGTCATTCCAAGTAGCTGATTTCATGTTGGTTTATCCTGATCACCTGAAATTACACTTTCGTGTTCATATTGGTGACTGCGTGCTAGTTTGCTGTTTTTGTACACATATGCATTATGCAATTAACTGAATATTGCAGTTCTGTAATCTTTTTTCATTACTAAAAAGCGGTCTTTTGTATTTTCAGTTTTTTCCCTGGCAAAGCTAATGAATGTGAAAGAAGATAACAGCAAACTATCTGCTATAGCAAGGTAAATACTGTTTTCTCTGAGCTTTTTTCTTTATTGATCTGAATATATTTAGTGCAAGATTGACAATCTTTTTCTTTATCCATATCAGACAAGGCTCAGGAAGTGCTTGCCGCAGCTTGTATGGTGGATTTGTCAAGTGGATCATGGGAAAAGTAATTATATCATAAATAGATTGGTTTGGAAAAATCTTGCTTATGTTTATTGCCGCTCATGTAATTGGTTTTCCTGGATGACTGTAGGAAGAAAATGGCAGTGACAGCATTGCTGTGCAACTTTGTGATGAAAAGCACTGGGATGACCTTGTTATTATTGTCGCAGTGGTGCGTATCCATATTTTCTTCAAACGACGATGAGGGACCATTGTCTTTGTCTGTGAAAAGTTGGGATTACGTTAGATTCTTTTTCTTTGTTCCCTTCCCGAAGGTGGAAAGGAAAAATGAAGAGTCACAGTTGACATATTTTCTTGGATGTTTAATGACTTTCTTCGATAGCATGGTTCAAGAATTCGGGTTGTCGGTTTTGAGCCAAATAGCTTCGAGCTGCTTGCTATCCATTGACAATGAAACTAAACTGCTCAAATATAGTCCTGTGGTTCTGCTCTACCCACCATAATATTTATTATGAGTAGTGTTTGTGTGAACTTTCAGGTAAGCTCAAAACAGAAGGAAACCAGTAGCACATCTGGAATGCGCGACACTGTTGAAACCAGTGCTCTAATAAAACATAGAGCGAAGGTATGCCATTGATGTTTGAAATTGTTATCAACGCTCCCCTCCCATCCATTTCATTATATTGGATTAAAAAACAATGTCCTTACATGTATGCTGAATATTCACAGGAAGTAGTACCGCAGCGTATAATAGAAATGGAAGAAGCTATAGCAAAGCGTGATTTTCCGGCGTTCACTCGCCTGACATGCGCAGATAGTAATCAGTTTCACGCAGTTTGCCTGGATACCCTGCCCCCTATCTTCTACATGAATGACACATCTCACAAGCAAGCACCCCTTTTCAGTTCTAGCAAGTTTTGCTATGTATTCTTCAAATATTTGAGCATCTATTAGTAAATCATCAATATGAATCTCATGGAGTCATTAATATTTCAGGATTATCAGCTGTGTTGAGAAATGGAATCGTCATGAAGGATCACCTCAGGTTCAATTTTTCCTTCACTTTACAACTTTAAAGTACTGCATTTTTCAAATTGATTCTCCATTCTCTACCACAAACAAAGACTTCAATGATTAGATATATTTCCACCTTTACATAATAAGAAAAAGTACATTCAATCCTGCACATCTAAGGGATCATCGTCTCAAGTTCAACACCCGATCAGGATTGAACTAATTGACAATGTATTCAACCTTCTTTCTTTCACCCTTTGTCTCTATGGAAACATTATGCAACCTAACTTCAATTGGATGTGTGGAAATTCTTCTATTTCATGTGTACATGTTCATGTGGCTCAGATGAGTACTCTTGTTTATTTCTCGCATTGACTGGTTTTGAATAAGCATCGACCTCACTGCTGCGAGCCTAGTAAAAAGGGCATTCACCAAACCTACATAAGAACCTAAAGTTGGGCCTTGGTCTTTCTTCTTAACAAGCTTTTAAGAAACAAAGACAGTCAAAGTGCACCTATCAGATTGTCACTAATAGCAAGATTATACACACACAGGTGGCATATACCTTTGATGCTGGGCCAAATGCAGTATTAATCTCACAAAACAGAAAGACTGCAGCCCTTCTTCTTCAGAGGCTGCTCTTTCACTTCCCTCCACAATCAGATGCTGATTTGAACAGGTACTTCTTGAGTTCCCATAATGTATGAATAATCGTGTTTTTGTTGCATCTAATCTTGACATTTATATGTTTCCACAGCTATGTTATTGGTGACAAGACAATATTAAAAGATGCTGGCATTGAGGACATTAAGGATATTGAAGCTTTGAGCCCACCTCCCGAGATTAAGGAGAATGTTTCGTACCAGAGGCATAGAGGTGATGTTAGCTATTTTATCTGCACGAGACCTGGGAAAGGTCCTGTCGTGCTGACTGATGAAAGCCAGTCTCTTATTAACCCCGAAACCGGGCTGCCCAAGTGAATAACTAGGCTTTAAACATTTTGTTGTTTGATTACTTTGTGCAAGGAATGACATTTCCTCCAGATTATCTTGTAAGCATGCGATAACAAATAAATAGAGATTGCTGTTATAATAGCTGCCAACAATTTCATGTGGGAAGTCATCTGCGACAGGCTTCAGTAATAATAATAAAGATTATAATTGACACGCCAAAATTGAGAGGAGAACAGAGATCGCACACCATTCTTAATGTGCCTTTTCTTGAATTGATGATGGATAAATGAAAAGATTATATCTGATCACTGATGCTTATATCTGATCACTGATGCTTGTTACCCAAATTGGAAATAGAGCAACAATTAGTTGTATTCTCAGTTAGATTCCAATGCCCTAAATACTTTTAAAATTCACGAATAAAGATGCATCTATATGTAAATAAGAGAAGAGTACTCGTTCAAAGACCAATAGAATTGTAAAGAAAACTTCAATTCAGCTGAAGGGGAAAATCAGACAACTAGGAATGAAAATGCTCCAAGATTTAGTGTCAAATTAAATTATGACAACTTACATACATTATCTTTACGAAATAAACATAAAACGAATGAGGCTGAACCCCAAAACATCTAGAATGCCAATGTGATCGAGGTTCAATCTTCATATAAACACATAAAAAGTTAAAAGACACATAGTTGAAATCATATACAGAACAATGAAAAAAGAGCTACGGGAACAGAGCTTAAGTTGCCTTTGACTGACTGCCTGTGTTTCATGTATATTCCTAGAAAATATCAATGTCACTAATCAGTGTAATGGAGTAGTGGCTGCATTGCTGTGAATTCACACTCCAAACAAACTCATACAATCAATTACCCTCTAAAAAAAGTAATTTTCTCGATAAAGTCGGTTGAGTCGGATAAAATTGTATCCCTTACGAACCGTACATGCACCCTTTGATGCATACGGTTCAAAAAAATTGCGACGAAAAGAATATCCAACTGCACAAGGATTTTAAAACTAGTGAACTCATAAAACTTCAACTATCCTCTACGCACTGCCAAACCAAACTCTAGAAAAGACACAAAAAACCTCAGATTCAAGCCAAATCAATGCCAAAAGAAGAAGACAAAAACAAACACAGAACCCAGAATTCCCCATAACAATCACTTCTTTATTCATTGCTTCAAACACATTCATTAAAAGAGGAGAATGAAAACTTTTAAATCATCCCTGCTCACAAGTTATATTTGCATTCTAAATTACTTGCTACAAATTGAACTTATACCATCACTGCGTCAATACCTCATACAATCAAGAATTTTATGCATTCTGATGAAGAGAAACTCACTTAAGTAATTGATACCTTAACACCAAAAATGACCACCAATGCGAACACTGCACGCCTTCACCTAAATATATATATATATAGGTATATATCGGACATTTACACACAAACTCAAGCAAATTAAGCTACACATTTAGCAAAATTCCATTATCCACCACAAGTCTAACAAGTTTGCTATACCATATAATCATTTTCTCAACACCTCACCAGAAAAAGAAAACAAAAAACTCATCAATATAAGACTTAAAATCCGAGCTGAGGTAGAAAGCTAACATCACTAAAAGATTCAATCTCGTACAACGTGTTCACAACTAAAACATCACAAGCAGAGAGAAAAGCATGTAGATCAAGAAGCAAGCATACGCTATTAGCCCTCGATGCTCGTCCCCGCAATTGGCGAGCTCGACGACCAATCCGGTGCAGACACGCGTCGACCAGATCACGAACAGCCCGGTAATCACCATGATCGCCATTCCGCCTTGCGGCAGGAACAAAGAGAGCGCCGATAGGATCACGATGGGCAGCATACAGTACCCAATCAGACTCAGACACTTGTACATATCCAAATTCCCGTTT